>VDFB02023539.1:0-167753 GCA_007258455.2 Sequoia sempervirens
AAAAAAAAAACAAGTTTAAACTCAGAAAATAAAACAAAAACAACAAGAAATTTGAAAAAAACTTCAAAAACCCTACCTTGTGCTTGAAAATCTCTCCAAAATGAAGTAGAGTCCTCTTCCTCCTCTTCTTCTTGCTCCTTCTCACTCCTATCACGCTTGCAATCTTTTTTTTCACTCCTTCAATCAGACTTTTTCACTTTTTTTTCCTCTTCTTCAGCTGGCTGCAAAAAAAAATCAGTCTTTGTAAATGTGATTGAAATGATCAAATTAAGAGCTTTTGTGTTGTTTTAGAGGAAGGGGTGGGGCCCACGCCAAATTAGGGCAACAATAAAACAAATAAAAGTAAAAATCTATTTGACTTTATTGTTTTATGGCGTACATTGACGCAGCTCATGACGGGAGACGGCTAGGCGTCTCCCAGCCTCCCGAGAAACGCCTGGGCGTCTCCCTAGGAGACTTGGAGACGTGGAGGCATCTCCAAGGAAACTTGGAGACATCTCCACGTCTCCAAGTTTCCTTGGGAGACACGGAGACGTCTCCCCGTCTCTGGTGGAGCACCGGCGGCGGTGGCGGGACGGCGGGAAACGCCAAGTACCCGTCCCCCTGTCCCCCCGTCCCTGTTTCCGAAACGCACCCAATTTGGGGGGGAAACGTGTTTCCGTTGAACACTGCTAAATATATTAGACACTTTCCAAACATTAGTAGTCAAACCTAGTCCAAAATTGAAAAAATTCCATCCATGGCTCTACTTGCTAACATCATAGGTCCTCTTACCTATGCCAGGCATTAAAATTGCAGAAAAATATGATAGAAATGCTTGCTAATACCAGGCAATATTTTGCAAAATCAGTAACCGATTCTCTCTTTAGTCAAAATCTCCTCAACTGCTGACTTCCAATAAGAAATTCAATGATTGACAGTCCAAATAGAAAATGTTTTACTTGCATTTATATGTTTTTGATTAAACAGTTTACAGTCTAGCAAGAAATATCCCCAACTAACCAAGAGAAATTCTAAACCCGTGAGACTGATGGTACATGCTTGACATAGTTGGATTGGATGATGCTTCCATTGACAACCTAAGAAAAGCTTAATATTGAAGCTATCTTGGGACTGAGAGCCTGTGGTGAAGAGGTCCAAGTGAACTAATTTGTCTTATATTTACTGAAAATATATTTAACTTATATATTGTTCAAATTGGTACTTCTATGAGTTTTGATCCTTTGACCAAGCTTTTGATAAATCAACTCTTGCCACTCCATCTAAGCCCAAGGTATGATTCAGAAGTTACACTTCATTTTTTAATGTGTAACTTCTATTTTTCTATACCTACCACATTTTTAGCAAGCTGAGTTGCTGGGTTCTGCAGTTTACCCCCCGTATCCGGGCGGATTCGGTTCTGGTCCAGGTATGTGACAGGCTGGGCCCTGGGTACCCAGACAAACCCATCTCAAAAAATTTATGTTTTACACAACAAATATAACTATGATGGCGGGAAGATCGGTCTTAGATTACAAATGATCCAGGTTAAACCAGAATAACAAGATATTGCAGAATCAAATGTAATAGTAGGGTTCTGCTGCTTAAAAGAAGTGAGTAATCAAATAATTGAACTGAAGCAGAAAAGAGTACACAGATCTAATAGTTATAAAATATAACATATGACTCCGAGAAAAATGAGACAATCTAAATAATTGAAAAAATCATTATTTTCAATTCCAACACACACACACAATGGGTTGCAGAAAAGTGAGATAATTTAAATAATTGAACAAGGCATAATAGATTATGCAACATAAGGAAAAAACATCTAATTTCAAATTCAAGATACACACAGTGGGTTGCAGAATTAATATCTAATGGTGGGGAATGACTCTGAAGTAGAAAGAAACTGTAAGGTGTGTAAGCATTGCCTTTAATAAAATAGAAGATAAACAAACTTCCTTTTTATTTGACCACAATTAAGTAATTTCAGACTAAAAAATAAGATTAGTTACTGAAATCACAGATCCTACAGCTCCCTTTACTGTAATAAGGAACTTTA
Source organism: Sequoia sempervirens (assembly GCA_007258455.2). Taxonomy (NCBI): domain Eukaryota; kingdom Viridiplantae; phylum Streptophyta; class Pinopsida; order Cupressales; family Cupressaceae; genus Sequoia; species Sequoia sempervirens. The sequence goes on from VDFB02023539.1 coordinate 2,045, forward strand.
AAAGGGTATGCTATATGCAGAATTAGATGCTACAGTTGCACAACTTGCCTTAGTTTCTATGGATGAGACAACTGCTGCACTTGACACACCTACTGGGGGTGGCAATCCAATTGATTATGGTTCGAATGAAATTGAACCAAGTGTTGACCAGGACCTTGATGTTTTTGATGAAGACAAATATGAAGACTACTAAAAATTGGTTGTAATTTGAATTTCCTTTGTGTAATGACATTTTGAGACTTGAGTATTTACATTTTTGCAAATTATGAATATGATTATATGAGGTATTTAAATATTCTATTTATTGGCAATTATGTTTATGTCTTATGAGTATCAGTGTTCTTATCATAGTTCGCGAACTCGGACTCGGAGAGTACTTGGCAAGCCAAAAAAAATTGACTCCGAGAGTACTCAGCAAAAGGCACCTTAAAAAACACTTCGATTTTTGAAAAAATATAAATTTTATGCAAAATATAGCTACAAAATGAATCAAATGAGTTTGGTGGGGGTTTGGGGGAAACACTCGTAACAACGTGCGAGGGTTTGGGGGCAATGCACCATTTTCACAATTTTATCAATTAAGGAAGAAATTAGGTATTTGACATATTTTTGTTAAAATTATTTGCTCTCCAATTGTTGTGTGAGGAAGTGTGAGGGGCATTCATGCATTTATAGGGCAAAATTGTGAATTTTTTGACTAATTTTTCAGCTTTTTTTTCATTTTCTCTATTTTTGCATTTTTTATTCATCTAGTGAGTGTTTTTGTCAAACGCATCGAGTCTTTGGCAAGCACTGAGTTTCTGCAGGCGAGTTAACTCGAGAGCTACTCGACCAGGTTCAAATCTGGCAAGTACTCGTCGAGTTGTCCAACAATGGTTCTTATAATTAAATTTATAATTTTGAACATGTTTATACTAAAATATATATATTCATGTACCCATACCCAAGGGAAAAAAATTGTTGTACCATCGTACTCATACCCGTATTTGAACCTGTACCTAAACCGGCAACTTAGTTAGCAAGCCATGGTTCTTGTATTTGACATCCACCACACAAAAATTGTATCCTTATGCTATCAACAAGACTAGATACTTTCTCATGTTGACCAAGTTATGTACAAAATTCCATTTTGAATCACCCTCATCAAACATACAAATAAAAGTTTTTCAGCAGCCTAAATGTTATGTGTTTGGACCAGCACTTTATTTTTTTTAAGGTCCTCAACTTTTTGTACTATGGTCAACAATGGGACAGGTGTTGAAGTGAGCAACCAAGATCTTCATTTGCAACACCAAATAACCTCCACAAGCAATAGAGAGAAGCAACAACAGAAGATGCTATTCCACCAAACAAGAATTACAATATGATCAATATGCAATAGAAGATGCAAAATATGCTAGAGATGCCTTGCTTATAAAGGCAAAGGTGAGAGATAGGATTAGACAAGATCATGACAAGTGTTTTAATCCTATCACATGAGACAACCAACTCATAACTACCTAGGATAATGTAAAGTCTAGATAAGACAACTAAGACTTCTAGAAAAAAGTTTATAAGTAAACTTAACATGTGAACTAAGTCCCATAAGTCCCTAGTAAAGAATTAACTAGGTACAAAACTTTATTCACACCAACAACAGGTACAAAGCAGCAAAGAGCTTATTGTCCTTGAATCAAAAAGAAACTTCTGAATTGTAAATTTTTATGTTCTTTAATGTTATATGACATTGTATTTTAAAATGTGTATTATTTTCCATACCTAGCACGGTTTCAACCAACCATGTTTCTTGTACCTGAGGTCCAGGACACAAAAGTTTTGCCCTTGGTACTAGCAATAAAACTACGAAGAAAAAAATTATACAAATTTGAGATTATTTTCTCTTGCTTCCCAACAAATACCAAAGAAAGCCCACTGAAGTTCCCTATCCCCAAATCTGTAAAGTTCTCCACAAAAAAATTGAGGACACTATAATTTTGCAATTTCTCTGATAAAAACCAACTAAGGACAAGATAAAATATTATTAAGTGTTATGTTTCTGATACAAAAAATATTTTATATTGGACTCTTTCTTCTTGAGTGCTTCTACAATTTGAGACAGTACATGCAAAATAGCATCCCCAATCTGCAATTCTATCCTGCCAACTTTTATAGTTAGAACTAAACTCAATTCAATATTCATTTGTTTTATTGATAAATAAGTGTACAAATACTAATTGTGATTTCTCCATTATGCCTCCAGGAATTAAAACATTTTTTTGCAACAAGAACATATAAGTTAAATTTCCCACAAAAAGGGGTGTTTAGTCAACAACGGAAATTTCTGAAATGCCAAATTCATTTGATATAAAATTCCCTGACCATAGTAAAATAGCCAATCTACTCTGAAACAGTATTTCCGTGAAAAATATTTTACTTTTTTCTGCCTTTTCTTTTCCTTTCTTCTCCTCCGATCTTTTTCTTTTTCTTCATGTGGCAATGTAAAAACTAAAATTTGATAAAATAATAAATAATATATTTATAAAAGTTCAAGGCTTATCATGCATTAGATCGGAGTGTCTGGCAGTTTGCAGATCTGGTATAAAGTCATTCCTTTATGGTATATCGGCCACAGCTTGCTTTCACCTAATAATTTGGCCAGTGGTTCTTTTAGCTAATCCATGCTAATTCAAATCTTCAAGGTCACTTTGCTTGTCCAGTCTCAATTTCAAAACGACTGCAAAAGGAACAAGTATATGTCTCTGCCTGATCAGTGTCTCATTACTGAAGGAAGCGGAATTCAGAAACGTTTGTTGGTTAGCGTTCAATAACCAACATTCATATCAGACAGCCAAATAAAACAGGATCTGCACTATGATGGACAGTATCCCTAAAGCTACAACTAAGTGACACACGATTGGCCATTAAATAAAATGCCTTTCTATATAAGTTATGCAGGCTACAGATTTTTTAGGACAACCTTTTATACAAGTAAAATGGGACAAGCTCTGGAATTATAACCAGGCTACAGATTGGCTATTGACCTTTTAACCTGTGCATTAAGATTCTTCCTCTATCTCATCCTTTCTAAACATGGTTGGGCTCTAGGTGTGGTATGGAGTACTTAAATGCATTCATATTTCCCTCAACAATATTATATTATCTAGAAGAGCAAGATGATGCAGAAGCATCAGCATGAATTAGTCATTGGAGTTCCTACTCATCCAAAGTTCCCTCATCGATCCTGAATAGATGTGATGTCCCCAACTCAAGCCATGTGGCTTAACAATGCAAGGGCTGTCCTTTCCTTGGATTACCCAAGAGGAAGAGGATGTAGAACATTATTGGGTAAGTGTGGAGTCTTTGGCTTGTATCCTATTCTATTCTTAAGTTGTGGGCATGTCTTTTTACGCAACTTAAGAGATTCCTAGTCTAATATTATATTCTTAAGTTGTGGGCACGTCTTTTTATGCAACTTAACTGACTCTTAGCCTAAAGACTTATTATTTACCCTTTTTGAGTTTAATGACTTAAGAGGCATGTACTTTAAGTGATTTTTATTAAACATGTGCAAAAAGGGTCAAGGGGGGATTGGAAAATAAGGAGCCTATTGGCTCATTTTTTAGGGTTTTATTTGGAACATTGGATTGGGCTTGCAATGAATCTTTGGCTGAGATTAGATCATTCTTTTGGGAGTCATTATATAACATCTTAGGGTTCTTTTGGAGTTCATTGTGTTATCAGTTTTTCTCTATTGCTTCTGCAATCTTTGGCTTAAGGTCTGAAAACCCTTGAGTATCCCAAGTTTCCGAGAGACATACGGGCTCCCCCTAGTCAGAAGGGTGTGTTTCAGTGGAAGGGCTTTGGCCTGTGATGCCCTAGCACATCATTTTCAGAGCTGCATTTTGTTAACAGGTTTGGAGGCCATTTCTGTAAGGTGCCTGCTCGGTTTGTCTTATAACCGCAAGGAAAGATATCACAGGTTTGTCTAATATCAGATTAATATATGCACATATGGATTGAAGAAACCAATTCAGATTTAACACAATCAACACAACGACCACAATATCAATCAATATATGTTTAACTCTGTAGGGTGCCAATGCAAATCACTTCGCATAGTACATTATTGATCACAGAGATATCATGTGCAGCAATAGTGAAGATTCGGAACTACTCTAATATCAAATACAAATTGATGCAATTAACAATACCGATCATAAACGATCAGGACAGGAAGGCAGAGTAACTCTTCATCTAAATGAACCCATGCCAATGATCAGATCGATAATATAATATGCCCAAAGTTAGACAATGATATTGCACACTGTATCAGATCTTAGAGGAATAGAGATTACAGTTAAGCTCATTCGATGATGCACATGTAGATCGAACTTTGGCTTGGAGTGTAAGGTGCGCAAGTGTGAGGAACCCAATCCAGTTCCAATGGATGGCATGAGATGAAGCAATGTAGGATAGACAGTTGTGTTGCCTAGGTATAGCGATTAAGGGGAGCTGAAGTTATCAGCGCCCAAGGTGGCGCCCTCCAGACCTACAAATGAAGTCTTGTGTGGAGGATACTTGTCCAACCGAATGCTATCTCTGCCATTGCTCAAACACAGCGAACCAGCAATGATTCCCGTATGATATAGCGTGCATTCCAGATGCATGTGTGGTGTTGGGCCAGAGAGATTGGCCAGAGCCCAAGGCTCGGCCAAAATAGCCCAAGGATAATCGCCTCCTTCCCCTGTTCGCTTGCAGGAGTCGATCCAATCTGATCAACAGAACATAATATCAGAGCCATGTAATATGCGGAAAGTAGATGTCCACGAATTGCCAGAGTGAGGTCGTCGTCTCACCTGGTCACTGCCTTACAGAGTTTTTCATCTCTGTAGAAGCCAACAAGAGTCTCCTCCAAATTCGTGATGATCTTCTTCATAAAAGACTCTTGTATTTGTATGCAAACAAAGGCGCCTCCCAAACGGTCGGCCATGTTACAAAATCAATGTTGTTGTTATATTAAACAGAGGAGCGAAAGTTCCTTAAATAGATTACAAGGGACGATGTTTCTAAAAGAAACAATCGTTAACAAGAGACGAAATTAGAAAAAGTGAGATGACCATTAACGACACAAATAGAAAGATATTATTCTAATACCCTCCCTTAATGGTCATCATTCTAACTATCCAGAGATAATAGAGAAGGGTGCCTCCTTCTTAGAACGCTGCTGCACAAAAGACAAGAACCTGTCACTGACTCTGCCACTTGAGATGAGTTTGCCACCAACCCTCCCAGAAACTGCAGAGCTTCTGAAAATAACAACACCAATCGTCCAACCTGAAGTTGGAGAACTGTCCCTCCCTGTAACCAAAGACACACCAAGAACAGCTGCTACGATTTTGAGGAAAAAACGGCAAACCTTCCAAACTTCTGCAGATGAGCATGACACCCCAAAACAGACTGCAAGAAGCCAGATGTGCAAATGTTCGCCCCAACAACTCCAAATGCAACCAAAAAACTAACTGCAACAAACCATTATTTTTTAGGAAAAAATTTGCCAAACCCAAGACTACAAATCATCGATTTTTTGAAAAAAAAGGTAAAAACCAAATACCAAAGAGCCCTCCCAAATGAAAAAAACCTTGACTAGGGTATACAGGAGAAAAACCCTTAATTTTTAAGGAGAAAATTATAAACCCTCCCGGAATTTTTTAAACCGAGAAGACAGATTTTTTTTTCTTTACGGGACAAAAAAATATTTAAAAACCCAGAACATCGATTGCCGGCTTGAAAAACAGAGGGTTTGGAACCCTAGCCGCCAAAAAACAAAAGAAATATGCACAAAAAACTGAGACACGGAAAACGATGCACTAGAAAAATTGGAGAACTACCCAATTGAGCTCTTGAAAAACCCACAAGGAATTTGCAATCGAAAAAGAAAATTCGACTTGAACTAAAGGGTCAAAACCCTAGCCGAAAATGCAAAAACCCTAGGCGCCAAATGTTCTTCAGGAATTTGCAGAAAATTCTTGAAAACTTGTCCAAAATGAGCAGAGAAAACAAGCAACCTTCCTCAAAGAGATCATGTCTATTCACAGGATGAAAAACACAAACACAAAAATGCAAAGAAATCGCATTGAGAGAGGGGCGCCAAAACCAAAAATCGCAGCTCACAAAGGCGTCAACAGATTTTACAAAAACATCATCAGAAATGGAGAGGTCCGTCGCAGGAAAACATGATCCTCAGGTCATGACGTAGAAATCACAGGGTCACGCCGACAGACAGGAGAAAGGCGCGGCAAAAGATGCTCCACAGAGAAGGAAAAACGAACAGAAAAAATGTGAAACCAAGCAAGTTTGCACCCTTTCTGATCCTTCCATCGCGGGTTGATAAAGCACTGGTCCAGTATTTTTTAACACGCCCACAAAGGTCACGAATAGGTTGCAAGTAGAAACAAGGGCAAAATAAACTCTCGTCGCTAGCATAGAGACCCATTCACGGGCCGTCAAAAACATGGAACAAAAAAAGAGCCATGAACAGAGACATTGCCAAATCCTAGGTCGCACGACGTGGGCTTTGATCTGCAAAAAAAAGAAGCCACAAAAACGATGTCGTAGCTAGCAGAAAAGGGAACCAGGCCGCGGATCAGAGAAGCAGTGCCTTCAAAAACGCGCTTCCCAAAAACCCAAACTTCAGCCAGAAAAAAATTCAAATACCCCTGAAGAAAAAAAAATTCAAAAAATCATTAAAAAATTTCCTTTTGAAAATTTTTATTGAAATTTTTTTTTATTTTTTGAATTTTGAAAACAATACTTGCTCTGATACCATGTTACAAAATCGATATTGTTGTTATATTAAACAGAGGAACGAAAGTTCCTTAAATAGATTACAAGAGACAATGTTTCTAAAAGAAACAATCGTTAACAAGAGACAAAGTTAGAAAAAGCGAGATGACCATTAACGACACAAATAGAAAGATATTATTCTAATAGGCCAAGGAATAAATTTAAATGTTATTATTAATAATTTAAATTTATATTATTTTTAATATTATTATTTAAAATTTCAGAATAGTGTTAACAAACACTTTTCCCACCATACTGAATTTGGGACCCTCGTAAGGATCAAGGACATGACAATTTTGGAAGGTGAGTTTCAGAATACCAGGATCAGATTTGAATTATCTACAGCCATGTACCCTCGTATATCTGAGCATCATTGAAGCTAATAAAAGAAAGGACAAGTTGGACAGACCCAGTGCTGGTTTATTGGGGTTTTCGACAAAGGCAGCTAGGGTTTGAAGATTTTTCTGAGGTATTTGTGCCTAAATCTGCATACTGTTAAGTGTTAATAATATTCATCTCAGAAAATTGTGGAAAAATCAATGTAAGCTATTTTTGAAATTTCTGGGCAGTTTTTAGTGTGTTTTCTGTAACTTTTGATATTCAGAAATATTCAGAAATTTCTATTAATTAACAGAAAAAACAGAAAAATATTCTGAGCATAGATTGTTGAAGTGTTATCTATTTGCAAATAAAATTTCAGAGTTTTCTATTGCACGTTTTTGGAGATTTTGTGTTTTTTCCATTATCCTTACTAAGGATATCACACTGGATGACCTTGTGGATGATCCAATTGTAGTTCTTGTCTTTTTAGGTATTGCCTTTTTAGCCTGTGCATGAACAGATGTCCTCTATCTTGTCTTTTCCAAAGATGGTTGGGCTCCAGGTAGAGTACAAAAAGCCAAAAAAACATTCACATTTCACTCACTCATATTAAATTTTCTAGAAGAGCAAGATGGTGTAGAATATCAACAGGAGTTTGTCACGGAAGTTCCTAATTCAAAGGTCCCTCTCAACTCTAGTTAGATGACCTTGTGGATGATCCAATTGTAATTCTTGAATCTTTAAACCAGAAATTACAACAACAAATGAATTGTATGTGTGGATTAGATGACACATTAACAACAAATGAACTGCATGTGTGGATTAGACGACACATTCTCATACATCAAAGCAATTTGTTTTTTTTGCCGAAGTGGTCCCACCATTCCCTGACATTGGATAAGTCACAAATGCAAAACTTATCAATAGATCTTTATGTATTTCAAATTTTCAATAAGAGGAAAGGCCAAAGCTGAAGCCCAATTGCAAATTACTAATACAAACATTAATACCTGGTTTTAATGTATTGCTTTAGTCTACTACACAAATTGTAGGAGAAACCTATTGATACATTGGTAACTACACCACAGTTATTTGTTGATCCTCTACATCAAAAAAAAATGTTGCAATGCACTTGAATAGGCCTTATGTCACCTCTGCATCATTCACAACAGATTCACAACAAAAAAATGATGGATTTAAGTAGCATCTAGCAACAGGGAGGTAATAATCCTAGCTTGAATAATCTCCCATAATGGCATTTGCAAGCTCTTGTCACCTGCATTTAGGAACTTGCTGCCTTCTCTAGCCTATCCATACCCTCATAAAAATAGCCCATGGAGAATATTGCCCCATCAACCATTATGACCAAATGCTCTAAAATTTGCAGCATCCATCCAAAATGGGGAATCAAAAACAAGGCGTGCAATGGTGATATGATATGTGATTGACAATTCTAGACTCAACTCAATCTAATGAAACAAACATGCATTTTAGGTTCATCTTCTATACGCATAAATTCTGCTATGCAAGGAAGTGAGTAGCAAATCTAATCACACCTAGTTGAACGAATTCCTTTACCTCAATAAAGGATGTCATCATGTACAGCACCCTAGTGTCATTATATATGAACTTATTGATGGATCTCCCCATCTTTATTGAAGATATACTCATAGAAGTTTGTCAACATCTTCTCGCATTTAATCAAAACAGTGTGTCGCACATGGACTCCAAAACAACATAGGGTACTTCTCCATCATAGGCTTGCATGAGGCCACACAATTAGCTGCATTATCTGCAATAAATTGCACTGCATATCATGGCCCAACCTCAAACATTACTTCATAAAATACATTCACAGATTTGAAAAAGACCGTACCACCATTGGATGCCACAAGGAAGTTGATGAATATACAATTCCTTCTATTTATCCTCCCATTTGACATTATATTGCAACCTATCTTTGCCCACTTCTTGCAATGCTCAACAAGTATCTCACTAAAATCTTCCATGTTTTTCAAAATATATGATGGCTCTTATATGATGGCTTTGAAATCAAAACCCCCAGCAACAACAACATCAACCATTGAGTGCCAATATGATAATCATGCAACATTGAATGTAATGCTCGAGATATAGAAGAAATTGACTATTGCCTTGTAACATGTGCATGAACATTCTTCCTCTATTTTGTCCTTTTCAAAGATGGTTAGGCTCCAAGTGTGCTACAACGTGCAAAGAAAAGCATTCACAAATATTAGATTTTCTAAAAAAGTGAGATGGTGTAGAAGTATCAATATGAGTTTGTCATTTAAGTTTCTCCTCACCCAAAGGTCCCTCTCCAACTATAATTCAATAACCTTGTGGATGATACAATTGTAGCTTTTGTCTTTTTAAAGGCCTCAAGATACAATAAGGCTCGGTGGGATACATCGACAAGACAACATCTACAAGCCTTCACATTGTTCCCTAATTAACTTTGTTGAAAGCCATTTGAAATGGTTAATGCTGCCACCATTTTCATTCTACAAAATTGCACTTTAGCCCATGCAAATTGGCACGGATTTATAATAGGCCCATGTAAAATCTCTCTCCCACATCATTATCAGCTGAAATCATAAACAAATGCATAGTAGCCTTTAGGTTTAAATTAAACAAAGGCCCTAATCCTAACCCTAACAAAAAACCTTAGTTTAGGGTTAGGGTTAGGGTTAGGTAGAGTAAAATTCATAAAGTTCTAAACTTCTAACTATAACCCTAAATTTTAAAAAGTTAATTAGGGCTAGGGTTGGTTAAAAAATGCCCTAACCCTGACCCTAAACTCAATATTAGTTTAGGCTAGGATAAGCAACTTGATTAAATTTATACCTTTAACTTTAAGTTTACTCTTAAAAAAATTAAAAACCTAATATAAATCTTAAGCAAAAAAATTAAATTACAATTAGACCTTGGGATTAGTTAAAAATTGGGTTATTGTCAACAGGCTTCTACTGCTAGGGTTTCATTATCCATGTTTAACTTGAAAGTTTAAAGTTAAACATAGGCTTAAACCCTAATTGCTAAAGTTTGAACATTATGTTGAAGTTTAACAAAATGATTAAACACAACGCCTAACCATTAGATTTTAAACAATTGCTAAAGTTCGACCATTATGTTGAAGTTTAACATTACAGTAAAACACAAAGCCTAACCATTAGGTCTTAAAATTGAAGTTATCAATTAAAGTTTCAAGTTTAAAGTTTCTTTTTTTAATTGTAAGCGTAACCCAGCCAAGTTATAAACACTAAAGTAGGACTTAGGGTGGGAAACCTTTACGGGCCTTACCTCTTCTGTGTTGTAGCCTGAAACTCAGTGAAAAAGAGATGTGCAAAACCACAAAACTAGAAATGTTGGTGTCATGCAATAATTTGTTGATCAACTTTGCTCAGAAAGACTGAAAATGTTTGTTCCTGAAGTTAGAAATTTAAAACCCAAAACTTAAAAGAGGGCAGACTCTTTTTAAGTCAGGCAAAAAACTAAGGGTGTGGAATAAACTGCAGTTTTTCCATCATTTGATGAAGAGGATTTGACCATCTTGAATGAGGTATTTGATGATCATGACCACAGTCATAGGGAGGAGGATAAGGATACAAGGGCATCAGCTTCAAATTCTAGTCTAGGAGCCTCAAAGGCTAATTCTGTTTTCAAGTTTTGTTTGTACTCTTAAGACTCAAGCTGTAATAGGTACTTGATTGATATTTTGAAACTTATAATTTGAGAGTAATTGACATCATTGACTATATTCTTTATTTATGTCCTGTGTGTATCTTTGGCACGAAAAAGATATCACAATTTTTTTCTGTATTCTTAAGAATATTCTAACATTTTTTAATTTGCTAATTTTTCTCATGTTTTTTCATATTAAACTTGAGTAATTGAATTCCATTTACCCTTTTAGTTTGTGGCGTCAATGTTGTGTAAATGGAATGCTGCCATGATTGAGAAAATCATGAAACCATAATCACAGACATAAAAAAGCAGACTGTCTCATATTTAAACAACAGATCAAATCAGTAATATTACATTCCTAAAACAGCAAGCAAATATTAAAAGAAATTGGTGCTGTGCCAACCTTTTTCTTTCAGTGACTCTAATTGGGATGCCTCAATCCAATTTCCACCTTCAGCTGCCAAACTCTTCTCCTGTGAAGAGAGAGTTTCTCCTTTTTCTCCCTGTTCATTGTCAACCAATGGCCAAACTTCTCCTTCCTTTCTGCCAGTAGCTTGGAAATGCTTAACATCCTCAGTCACGGACATAGGCTCTGCACTATCATCTGCCATGATCAAAAAAACCTTTAGACGAGCAAAGTGATGACAAGTTGTTTTATGTCCCTTATAAAGTTTGCAAAAGACTTCAACTATATACTAAAGATACAAACAGGTAATCCATGCTTTATGAAGCTTAGACAATTATGGTAAATAAGTGGGTACGATCCCATTTGGCCATATTATGTTGGCAAATTACCAGTTTCAACATTTCACTCTCACAAGTTTCTCCTAATATTAATTACAATGTGCAAATATAGGATTTCAATAAAGATGGCTATTGGCATGTTTTAAGTCACGATTATAATGCAAAATACACAAAGTTCATTGCAAGGCCCATGATTAATATCTTAACAATTTATCTAGGCAATGTTAAGTTCTTATTTCAAACCCTTGAACTGAATGTTCTCTATGCATGTGAACTTCACACTGAAGTTCCACATTTTATGGAATATAGAAAAAAATGAGCAAACTTAATTTTCAACTATACCAAATATACAACACCACAACAGGTGAGAGCACTAAATTTTAAGAAAAGATTAACAATAACAGGCTATGTATCTAAATGATTGTTGGTGTCATGATAAAAGGATGCATTTGTATGAGAGTGACCCAAGTTCAAATAGGCATACCACTGTAAGGTAGCCCATAACACAGACAACATGTCTCAGAAGTTTTAGAGTCCTTAAACATGGGAAGTAATCTTGTAGAGTTAAAAGGGGTAAATTTGATAATGTGTAGCCGACATTCAATCTGAGATCACAGTAAGGGAGCCCAAAGCCTCGCCCCCACACCAAAGTTGGGCTATGTTAAGGTCATTGCTGAACCTAAGCTGAAAACAGACTACGAAATCTAACATCCACTCTAAACAATAATATTAAATATCATGATTGAATATTCTAAGGATCCATAATATTATATAAAACTGCTTTAAAAACCATGGCTCAGCAAATAATGAGCCAGTACATCAGATGGGCCAGATTTGAGTTACCATGAAGTGTAATGCTCAAACATGAGACCACTGTCCTATATGCATTTATATTCTAGATTCCGAACATGTTCCCTTGGCATGCCATACCAGGTAATGTACTTTTGTACAAGAAATCCTTATACCTTATCTGTTTGAACTTTGAGAAACCTCCATGATGCCTACATGGATTGTTCCAGTCTTCTATAAATTCAAGTCTCAATCCTCACCTGGGCACCATTTCAGGCTAGGGCCGGAGAGAAAATTTCTGATGTTGATTAGGGTTAAAGAATAGCTTTATTTTCTTGGTCCCATAATTTCATTGCCAATATTTGGTGGAGAATTCCTGTTTTAATGCCTGTTGAAATTTTCTTTTGAGAGCATTAACATTTAAAAACCCAAATGCAGCATACAAGACTGGCCCAAGATTACATGTCATTTGAAAATCAAGCTTCAAGAATTAACAACACCAAAGCTAAAATTATCTTAAAAGTCATATAAAAACTGTCAACCCACTAATACTACTAAAGGAAGCAAGAGTGCCATTGCTATGCTTTTACAGAAAAAAAATATGTCGGGGATGATAAAGACATACTTTAATGGGGCAACAAACGGAAAACCAGATCTAGCAGGTGGGGATGGATTCTGGTGTTGGGATAGAAAAAACTTCTGGCTATGGCTTTCATATTTGCATTGATAAAATAATCAGGATAATGCTTGACAGTCCTGAAAGAACTTCAGCAAGCTCAAGACCATGGTCATAAAATAAATGTGAGTCTTGGAGTCTAAGCCAACTAGCCTACAAAATGTTGAAAAATCTCACATTGTTTCCAAAAATATATCATTCACTCAAATCAAATAAATGGGAAACAAAGTGAATAATCTAGCAGCCAATAGGGGTGTTAGAGTGCAGACTAAATAAAGGATCGTAAATTACCTCGATTAGATACCTGATTTATTCTCTTCCAGTGGATAAAAATAAAGGACCAAAACCAATAAAATTAACAGTTGCCACAGATATAATCCATCAAAGAATTCACAAATTTTCCCACCCGTCAATCTTCTTTTCTGGCAATTCCTAGCAGAAGCCTGATGGCATGTGCTGCCAGTGCTGGAGGTGAGATGCCTGCTGGAACTGATGAGAAAAGGGGATTAATGGTTGCAATGGTAAAAAAATCTTTTTTACCATGCAAAAACTTACAAAAATCCAGTCTAGATCATACAAATAATGAAGTAAGAAAGCTGCCAAAAAAATATAAGAATTAAGGACCATGTGATGTCCCCCTCTTAAATGAGTTCGAGTGGAACCAAAGACCCATTCCTTTCTCTTTTTGTAAGTCAAAACTGGTTGATTTTCCCCTTTTTGTCCCCATCTTCCTAAGTGTTGAGTGTTTTATCCAAGCTCCTATGCCTAACTCCTTTTTTCAGGGTTTTGGACTTCTCCCAATAGGCATGCCTCTCCCCTACTCCTAGTGGCACCTGTCATGCAGCACCCCCGAACTCCGACTTTCTTTCCTTATACTTAGTTCTCCTCACCTAACCCTCTGTACAACCTTGTGGCACCATTAATGCAGTTTTGACTTCGCGACTTCTTCAAATGTGGACTTTCCCACCTATGCAAACATTACTAATATTTTATTTGGTGGATTAATGAGTACTTGCAACATGAGCGATGGAATACAGCACAGTTTCATTTATTGTTGTAGTTGCAGCTGTACAATCTCGAAGCCATCACATATCACAACCATTGATTTGGGTGAGAACCCCTTTGACTACAAATTTGATGTTTCATCAAAGTTCGGCAATAGTTTGGAGGAGTTCAATGAATCTATTAACAAAAACCCTATCCTCTACTTCTCAAAACATATGTTTTTCAGATTGCTAGATCTGGGGATAGAAGCCCTTAGATATGCAGCAAACAAAAGGACAAAGACCCTTTGGTTCTTAGACTAAGGATGAAACCCTAGGCCCCAACAAGATAATTTTACCTAAAAGATAAAAAGGCAACTCTTCTACAGATTCCTTTGGTATTGCATCCAATGCGTTGGCAGGTTGCTATCAACAAATCGTCAAGTAAATTTCAAAGTTTTGCTTTGCTGTTGTTGCAGCCGTTGTACCTAGTCCTACGGCAGCCATTATTTGTTCTAGAATGAAATCATCAAATGTAATGCACCAACTCTATTATTGATTTGACATCATGAGATTAATTGAACCTTCTTTTTGCTCTTCTTTTATCTGTATCCAATAATCTATGAATCTATGATTCATCAGGATTTATTGCTAAATGGAAGCAATATTTATAAACTAAAAGTAAATCCTTAAAAAAAAAATTAGGGTTTTAAAGAAAATTTTGGTGGTTTGTCGATTTAATTGAAAACATAAAAAAACCCCAAATGATATTCCCTCATAACAGTCGTTAGGGCTATCACAATGGTATCAAAGTAAAAGATTTTGCCAAATTCAACATATCTCAATGATTTATGATTCCCCGTCACAAAGAGACCAAATATCTTAGACAAGAACAAATTTAGTCACAAGCTAAGGTCCCAAGCATTGAAGATCTAGACTCAACAAGAGAAGCTATGATCAAGGGAGGTAAAGGAAAAAAGAAATTAATAGATGAGGAAAAGGGAGAGTTCTTCCAAAACACTTTTAGGAATCTTGACCAAGGCTAGAGAGAGTCAAACAAACTAACAAGGAAGCTGGTAGAACAATTGAGCACGGAAAATTTCCAAGGAAGGGAAACCCATATAGTGGTATCAAGTAGCAAAGCAATAGAAGACACCCTTCTAAAATCCTCAAGCCCCCATCACTCCCCAAGAAGAATCATATGAAGAAGTGGATAGACTAATGGAGGACAGCCCTAACTTTTGAAAAGTATGTTGACATGGTAAGAAAAAGCCCCTTCTACAAGAAAGGATCGGGGAACACACAAAAGTGTTAAAACAAGGAGCTGAAAAATAGGTTGATACGCTTTCTACACCCACTTTTGATAGAAGTGACAAGATAACAGCATGGGCCTAGTTAGAAAAATTATAGACTTACCTTACTCTCAACCAAATGAAAGAAAAAGATGCAATCAAATTTGTGTCCTTACATTTAGAAGGTGTTGCATATGACTAGTGGCATCATGGCCACATCACAAAAGGTCATGACTGAATACTAGCATTCGAGGAATTTTGTCAAAGAGTTCTAGATAGATTTGAGCTTAAAGATGAAGACGAATATTTCAAGGAGCTCTAAAGATCAAGCAGCAGACTATAGTGAGCATTTATGTGGCAAAGTTCCAAAAAATTGTTGTTTTGGTGACAAACATGTCAAGAAAGTGAATAATATTCCTTTTTATTGAAGGACTCTTGAAACCACTAAAAGGTCTTGTCAAAGCTGTTGCTTCCCCAACATTGCAAGAAGTGATTGAAAGAGCTCTAACCTCTACCAATCCCCAATCAAAAGTAGGACAGTATATCAATGAATTACAACATTGGCCCCCCAAAGGTGCAAGGTAAGGATTGCATTTATGTTATTGTAGATTGGTTAACTAAATATGCACACTTCCTTGCCATTCCATCAAACTTCTAGGCTCCTCAAGTGGCTGATCTATTCTTCAAGCAAGTGTTCAAACCACATGGACTGCCCAAGAATACAATTAGTGACAAGGACAACAAATTCCTAAGTTTATTTTGACTAGAATTGTTTTCACTTGGCAGGCACAGAACTCATCCCCAGCACAAGTTATCACCCACAAATAGATGGGCAAAAAGAGCTAGCAAATAAATGGATTGAGGGCTACTTAAGAAATTACATTTCAAACCAGCAATCAGCATGGGTCAAGTGGCTACACTTGGGCAAGTGCTGCTACAATCCTCTTATCTTGTGCCCATCGATATGCCCCGTTTTAAAGATTTATGTAGATATAATGCTCTACATTTTGTTGATCTGATATTCACAAACAATAGACTACCACCAACTAGTGACCTGACTAATCAAAGCTAGGAGATCTTGAGGTCACTCAAGGACAACCGACAATGAGCTCAGCAGCAACAAAAGTTTTATGCACACCAAAACCGTATAAAGGGGTCTTTTGAGATTGGGGACATGGTCTATCTGAGGTTGCAGCCTTCTAGGCAGTCTTCCCTCAAAAGAAATAGGGCTAAGAAACTCAAACTGAAATTTTATTGACCCTACAAGATCATGAGGAGGATAGACAAAGTCACCTATGTACTAGAGCTCCTAGAAAGCAGCAAGATCCACAATGTATTACATGCCTCTTGCTTGACAAGAGCTCTTGGCTCACATATTGCGCCTTCAACAAACCTACCGCCATTAGATGATGAGGGTAAGTTGATATTGGAGCCTGAAGAAGTGATCAATAGATGGGCAAAAAAGCCTAAGGGGGAGAAGTATCACAAAATACCTAGTTCACTCGAGGAACCTGCCTGTGGAAGATGCCACTTGGGAAGGATCTAAAATCTTAGAATACCCCAATTTGCATTGCTTGTGGACAATGCAATAAGAGAAAGGGCAGACTTGTAATGTCCCCTTTAAATGAATTCGTGTGGAATCAAAGACCCATTCCTTTCTCTTTTGGTAAGTCAAAGATGCCACTTGGGAAGGAACTAAAATCTTAGAACACCCCAATTTGCATTGCTTGTGGGCAAGAAATATGAGGAAAGGCGGACTTGTGATGTCCCCTTCTTAATCAAATTCGTGTGGAACTGAAAACCCATTCATTTCTCTTTTGGTAAGTCAAAATTGGTCAATTTTCCCCTTTTGTCTCCATGACCCTACGTGTTGAGTGTTTTATCCAAGCTCCTATGCCTAGCTCTTTTTGTCAAGGTTTCGAACTTCTCCTAACAAGCATGCCTCCCCCCAACTCCCTGACAGTGGCACCCATCATGTGGCACCCCTGATCCCTAAACTCTGATTTTCCCACCTTTTGCTCAATTCTCCTCACTTGCCCCTGTACACGGCCTCAAGGTGCAATTAATTGAATTTCAACTTCACAACTTCTACAAATGTGGACTTTCCTGCCTATCCGAACATTACTAAAATTTTATTTGGTGTATTAATGGGTACTTGCACCATGGGCAGTGGAATACGATGCCATTTAATTTATTGTGGTAGTTGCAGCTCTACGATCCAGAAGCCATCACATATCACAACCATTGTTTTCCGTGGGAACCTTTTGACTGCAAATCTGGTGTTCCATCATAGTTTGGTAGTGTTCTGGAGGAGTTCAACAAATCTATTACCAAAAAACCTAACCTCTATTGCTCAAAACACATGTCACTCATAGTGCCCAATCTGACAGAAATCCTCAGTCCTCAGCAAATCAGAGGATGGATACCCTTTGGTTCTCAAACCAAGAACGGAACCCTAGACCCCAACAAGGAGATTTTACTTGGAAGATAAAAAGGCAACTCCATTGCAACAGAGTCCCTCTGCATTGCATCTAGCGCATTGGCAGGTTGTTGTTGACAAATCATCAGGTAAATTTCAGAGTTTTCCTTGCAATCATTGTACCTGCTGCTTTGATAGCCATTGTTTGTTCTTGTATGAAATCATCAAATGTAATGCACCAACTCTATTATTGACATCAAGAGATTTACCAAACCCTCTTTTTCTCTCTTCTTCTATCTGTCTCCAGTAATCTGTGAACCAGTGATTCATCGAGATTTATTGATAAATGGAAGCAATATTTATAAACTAACAGTAAATCTTTTAAGGATAAAATTTAGGGTTTTAAAGGAAAATTTATGGGTTTGTTGATTTAGTTGAAAAAATAAAAAACCCTGAATGATATTCCCTCATAATGGCCCTTAGGATTATTACAGAGAATAGGAAACAGAAGCTGCCTCCCGACATGATGACCTCTTTCTGGGAGAAAGAATTTTCTGCATGTATTCATGATAAAATCAGGAACCCTAGACTCAGAATCTAGATGAATCATATGTATCAATGTTCCACAAATGGATGAATTGGTGGAGGGGAACACAGCAAAGGCTATAAGGATAAGTCAGGAACCCCAGACTCAGAATCTGGACTATGAATCTGGATAAATCATATGTATGAATGTTCCACACAAATGGATGAGTTGAAGGAGGGGAACCAGCAAAGGCTATAAGCAAATTGATGTTGTCTTCTATGCTCATGCAAGGCGGAATATATCTGATGTAGCAACAAGCCTACCTGTAGTTGGTATATAGTGGACAATACAAGGGTGCTTATTCCCCATAGAGACCATTGCACACTTGAGTAGATGATTGAAAATTGAAACTCCTCACAATGTCTCCCATCATGACTTAATAGAGATGTGGGAGGGTCATGCACAGCATTCAGCTGGATATTGTTCAGCAATTTCAAGAAACTATGTCAGAGGAACTAGCCTGCTGTTTCCCCCCCAAACCACAGGCCAGAAGAGAAACTATTAATGTGCATGTCCACTAATAATGATACACCAAATGGTAATGGCACTGACAATGAAGCTGCTTTATCTCTTCTCTTAATTGTGACAGAAAACTGCTTTTAATGAAAATTTATAACTATAGGTGTGAATTTTTTGGACTAGATTATTTTCCTTTCCATTGAGAATGCGCTATTAAGAGGGACTACTTCAAGACTCCAAGAAATTATTTCTTCTTACTGTACACTAAGACTCAAGTTCTAATGGAAGAAATTATTTATGGCATACATACATATACATTGACATTCTCAGTAAGATTAGTTTCCTTCATTTCTGGATCATTGGTAGATAATTAACATTTAAAAAACAGTGCAGAGTCTGTTTCCAGCTGTTGAATGAAATGAGTGGGACTTCAAAAGGGAGGGAAATGAGTTAACTATTTTGAATTTTCATGTTTTAAAGGAACTGAAAAGAGATGGAGTTGAGGCATTAGCTACATTTTTAATGGAATGAGAACTTTTTTCTCTTCCTTAATTCCCAGATTTTATGGATTTTGGATCTGATCTTTATATGGCACTATTAATATTGGGAGGGAGGCTTATTCTTGATTGTAAAAAGCTTTACAAAGCAAAGATAAACAGATTTGTTTCTGTATGGTACTTTTGCAACACAGTTGATGTCCCTCTCATGTAATTCCTCTGTTATTGCCTGAGCCAGAATTATACAAAACAGAATGTTTAACAACAATGTCACATATTCTTTCAGCAGACGACTGTGAATGAATATGGGACACACAGATATTCAAAGAAGAGCCTTTCATTCTATCTTAGCTAGCACTTTATATCTAAAATAAACTAAACTATCGCTTTTTTATGTGCTTTGACATATCCTTGGATTGAGTACTATCACTTGCACATTTTGTTTTGCAGGTCCAAGATCCCTAAAACTCAGGAATCACAAGAAAGAGAATTACAAACAAAATAAATAAATGAAATTAACATGTTTCTTTGGAAATTTCACTTTAATATGTCATATCCCCAAAATTGCAAAATAAACCAATATTAAAATGCAAATAAATAAATAAAATACATATATAAACATAATTTAAATTATATTTATAATTATCATAATATAATATTAAAATTATAAACATTAAAATATATATATATATAGAACTAATATAAATAATATTAACAAAACATACTAAATCACCCATATAGTCCTAAAGAGCAGCGATTACAAACATTATGAAAGGCTGTGATTAATAATAAGGCAGCGATCCATAAATAACAATCTTTAATTACTAAACAAGACATCGATTGGGGTTGAAAAGTCATGTCTTGTCCCACCATGGGATATAAAAGGAGAAATATATTTGCAATCAGATGGAGGAGGAAAAATAGGTACAGGAGCAGAGATAAAATAGACAGATCTAAAAGAAATGTAGGCAGACCTTCATGAAACATATACAGATTTGAAAGAGTTATAAAAGAGCATTAAAATCAAGGATATAGCATTCAAAAATAAATAATAATCTGCACTCAGAAATAGCTGCAATCAGTTTAGAAAAGGCAGAAATTAGTAATGAAGGGGAGTCATGGTCACCATCTTTCCAAAGAGATATGTCTCTTCATAAAGGTATAAAATAAGTATAGATTGAGGAGGGAAAGAAATCATGGAGAAGGAAATAATTAGGGAGTCTGGGACATATTCCTGAGTACAGCAGTAGACAATCAGATAAGTTTATATATATATATATATATATATATATATATATAGATACAATAAGATAAGTTTATATATATATATACAATAGTGGTGCTTGCAGCAATTATTGGGCCTTGTAAAGTAATTATGGTTCTATATGAATATGAATGATAGATTATAATGCATTTGACTTACACTAACAATGTCTTCTGAATGTTAAGAACAGATAGATTGGAGAGCAAATTGACTGAGTCTGAAAACCAATAAACAATAAACATCTGAACATTACGATAGCGATCATCTGATCAGATAAAAGGAATAGAGGTCTGCATTGTTATGTCAGAAATAATCAGTTAATTAATATTTGTGCAGCAGTCCAATTTCCTGAGTTGATGATATGAGATCTGATTTACAGTTATATGGTGCAGCATAATTTAAAATAAGTGATTGTGTTTTACTAATGATACATTGCTGCTATATATCAGCAAATATGATTAATCTATGTTTGTCATATGTCTTAATGTTTTAGCCATGATAGAGGAGGCCGAGATTACAAGAGGGAAACAGTTATAAGGCACTCTCCTAGGTATGCCACCTCTATAATGGGGAACCCATGTGTTCCATAATGGAGGACCAAGTAGTCCCAAGGAGGCCAAGGGGGATACCAATGGTACAGCGCCTTGGGCCTAGGAGAGATGGCATTTATTGTAATCTCACCCCTCCATCATGGAGAATCAGCACAAGAGGTAAAATTATAGGGAGAGGGAAATGGTTGGCAAGATGAGGAGATAATGGAAAGGGAACACCTCCTAGATAGAGGCCAAGACAACCGCTTTTGGGCCTAGGGTAGAAAGGGTCCTAGGCACCCCATCGAGTCATGTTCTCCCGTACTCTCCTATGGTTGAGCCCTCCAAGGATATTAAATGCTTTGTGATTGAATTAGTAATTTGGCCATGTGTTTACTAATATTTAATTATGATAATCAGCAAATTAGTATTATTGTGGTAAATGCTTATAATCTGCTAATGGTTGTGATTGCGGTAAATGGTTTCTAATATGTGTGCAAGACTTCAATCAGGTGAAAGGTATTCTCTAACCCCTTTGTTTATTTAAATTAAGGATTTAGTGCAAATTTAGGGCATTCCCAATTAGGGGACATTACATAATACCTTACTGAACATAAAGTTCTTAAACAGTAAAATGTGTTTCCATTGAATAAACAATGTGCCGACATATGACCTAGAAGTTTAGAACAGTTTTAGCTGACAATGGCTTATTTCTGCAGGTTATGTCAACAAATAATGCTTATATTAGGTAGAATAGACAGCATTTTCAAAAGAACGGTAATGAAAGACGAAAACAATTATACAATCCCCGGTCTTGTACATGGTAATAAAATGTCAATTTAAATATACCAGTCTCAAAATAATAAAATGTCAATTTAAATATACCAATCTCATAATACTGCATTTTATGAATTTAAATATACAACAGTTTGAAGCTCTATTTGGTACCATTCGTATTGATGATTTAGGGACTAAAATACCATTTGCATGGCTTCCCCACAAAGTTCACGAGATTGAAAAAATAATAACTTCACCCAAAATACTAAGTGAAAAAACAACTCAAAATAAATAAGATTTGATTGTTCATGTTATTATCTGAAAAATCTTTTCATATAAGCAACCATCCCCCAATTACCAAAGTAGGCTAATAGAAAGTTAAAATGCACATTCAATTACAATCGAAACTAATGAAAAAACATTAGTAGGCTCTCACAACCAAGCATAGAAGATAATGAAAAAACATATGAAAAAGCCGGTAAACCGAACACATAAAACCTAGTCATAACTATTTTCAAAACTGTATGATGAAAACTAATCCTCTTAACAAAATACAAATTGCTTTACCTTCCATGTCCATGTCAACCTCCATGTCTGAAACCACTGAAACTGTCAAAGGCCCTCCCAAGTGCACACCTTTTGAATCCCTGTGCTGCTGATTGGAATTGGGGGATGCTGATGAAGCTTCCAATTGAGCTTTGGCCTCTCCCTCCCTCCCCGCACTTTGATCCAGATGGCCTTTCCTCTTCAACCATTGGTAATATTCATATCCTATTGCTGCATCACTTCCAAGTTCCCCGCCAAATAAAAATGAAAACTTTGGATTGCCTGCCTGTTTAGCCCGAGCCATGTTTTCGAACTCAGGTCCATTCTTGAGGACAAACTGCACTAAAATTTCAATGTTGCGAATAATTTCATCATCTTTTGGCCTTGGAGGCTGTGGAAACAAACTAGGAGTGGTCAGGGGTCCTTGAGAAACCTGTACAGGCACAGCATGAAGAGGAGGAGTCAAAGATTGAGGTAAGTTTAATGTTGCAGGAAGCAATGGTTGCTTCCCTGGAAGAGGCAGTGGCCCTCTAGGACCCACAGCAGGCAGTGGGGAACCGGCTGCTGCAGGACCAGTCAGAGGCCTTGATGGCATTGTTCCTAGAGGAGGCAGTGCAATGTTGGGAGGTGGTGGGGCAGCTGCCATTGGCTGTCCAGCAGGTGGTGCAACCAGATTCCCTGGTGACAACATAGGAGGTTGAGGAGGTCCAAATCTGGGGCTCTGCTGCTGTTGCTGCCCATGAGGAAAAGGAGGGCGTTGGTGCATCATGGGACCTCGACCCTGAATTGGAGGTGGAGCATAAGGGCGACCCATGTTCATCATTCCTGGCCTGGGGCCTGAGCCAGGAGGTAGAGGAGGGCCGTTCCTGAACTGAGGAGGAGTTTCTCCCCCTGGTCGCTGCATGCTTCAAACCAGTCCCTTAACCAAGTATAAACCCCAAACAAGAATGTGAATTCCAATCCTGCATTAAATAATTACAAGTTCAAATCCTGCATTCAATTCTTATAAACTGTACTTTCAGAGCCCGCACCCTCTTGCAAAAATCTCAAGCTGTCTGTGTTACTTCCTCTTCCAATTTAGGATTGGAGGCATATCGGTGTACCTGATAATTCGGCAAAATCCTGATTCTTCTCCGATGCGACTTAACTGAAAATAGTACAGACCCTGCAAAAGAATAACAGTATTTTATCAAAACGTTGTACTATATTCAGTACAATCAAAATCTCTTGTCTAGCCTAACCCCACTTCTTCCTATGGTCAACTAAACTAAAAAGTAAAGCACCTCGAAAAAAAAGTGCCTAACTTGCTACGTCCAGTACAATCCCAATAAAAATGCCCTCGCCTTCAAGTTCTCTAATTTGGCAGAAGCCCACTTCTCCCTGAATGCAATTGTAATTGAAAAAATAAATCCCATTCAGAAAAACCCCTAAGTAATGACAAAAACCCATGCTATATCTATAACAATTAGATTATCCAAATTAGCGTAAATCAGCTCTACAGGCCAGCTCTACTCAAATTCCAGCCGCTACAGATAAACCATAACCTGGATGTATTCAGTAGAACAAAATTCTCGGATTTAGCAAAACCCTACTTGCTAGTACAAGCAACTATACTGAAAATTACGGCCCTTTCAAAAATCCGCCTCACTTCTATTTCCAGGCCTCTGAAATCATCTACAACTTTAAACTTCCTTAAAAGCGAATTCATGAAGAGTGTTAATGACAAACCCAAAAAGACTTCCGACTGAACTGGATCGCGAACCCTACCTTTGTTTTTCTAGCAAGCACAATTTATTCATTACAATATTTGACACTGTGCGGACTTCAAACAAGCAAAAGGCGTCCTAAGAGAAAGAAAATAAATATGGAAAAAAACTACTGAAATTATGCGTAACCGAAATTTTAATTACCAGAAACATTAGAGCGCAGAGGTCGCACGATCAAAAACCCTACAATCTCCGATAATTTATTTATGGGATCAGAGCGGTGTATGTTCAGGATGAAAGAATAAAGCAAACTAGGTGTTCTTTTACAGACAATTCTCCCGAAAAGAATGTCAATAGCAGTTTTAAGATATGAAATAAATTGCTATGTGCTCCCTTGTTTGTTTCAGAATGTATTGCATACATAAATATAACCAACTCTGATTATGGACGTGAAAAGTTTATAGCTTACCTAGCTAAGCAATTTGGACGGAAATTAATCTCTCCCCGTGTGTGCGTGTATATATATATATATATAACAAGTAGGGTTTATGGAAAATTGATTCAAGATGTGTGTACTTCGAAGATAAAACTTAGGTAAGATTAGAAATTAGATTTTCCCTCAAAAGATTTGAGATGATTATGATTGGAGAATTTGTGAGATGATTATGATTGGAGAATCTAAGGATCTCAAACAAGATCATGCTTAAATATGGTTTATTTAGCATAGTTTTGTCTTAATGACATAGATTCATCTTAGGTAAAAACAAATCTTCAATACATATAAAGAATGTTAGCTTTGATGATATTTGTGCAAGGAAAATTGGGTGGTGCTAAGAAGTATTGTTAGGACCTTCTACAACAAAGGGGAAGAGTATTCAACTTTATTGTTAGCAATGAAGTCCTTTGATTGAATTAACAATATTAATAAAAATAAATAAACAATGAATGTTGAATGTTTTTTTTGTATTGAATCAAAGCAAAAAAATTACAAAAAGAATGGCAACCAAAGGTTGCTTAGAAGGAGAAATTACATAACACAAAGAATGTTGAAAGTTGAGTAGTTTTGCTTAATGTAAACTAAGATTCGATGTATGATTAAATCTATGAAATGAAATTGACAATACTTTTTTCAATTGACATTCAATTTGATTATGTGATAATTGAAATGAACTAGGATGGTCCATTTATATGTATAACTCTAAATGCACAACTTGAAGCCTTTTAAGACCTAAAGTCACTTAAGAACACAAACATATACCTAAAGGAGTTAATTGTAAAAAGACCTTCATAAGAACATCAAATATGTCCAAAGTAGTTAATCACATAAAAAGTCGTCTTAAGAATATAAACATGTATAAAGTGGTGTAAGACAAAAGGGGGAGAGTGGAAGTGCGCATTTTTTGTCCTTTATATTAATGCATATTAGTAGGGTCGATGGGGTTACTTCTACTCATATAGACAAAGTGATTGTGTGCATTATTAAAAAAAGGAAAATAAAGAAAAAAATTAATGTTATGGGTGTGAATTAATAATAATGACAAATAAATCTACATTAAAAATTTGAGGATTGGTAGTGAAATAAATATAATAAATAAAATAATGCACTTATCTCTAGGTTTGATGAGATGTGATTGTGATAATGGTGCAAAATATTTTGTCACTATCTCAAAACCCTAAGATGTGTCAAATAATGACTCCTAGAAAAAATAATTGATCATTAACAAAGACTTACAATAAGAATGGAAGTGGAGAATAGAATTTGTCATAGAAAGATAAATTATGACATAGTCGAATTTAACCTTTCTTCACTTCAATTTGTAAGCAATACAAAAAAAAACCATCATCTTATTGCTTTTATAACTATCACTTATATTATAAAACTTTGTAGGCATCTTCAATCTACCCCTTTACAGAACTTCTTAATGAAGTTAACAATTTCCTTTGAAGGGAAAGGATGAAGCCCCAACTTGATTCTTTGAACCTCGCAAAAATTATACCATAAGAGTAAGAGAAGAGTCATTCCAGCATTTCCTTTCTTCTAGCAAAAAAAAAAAGAACCATGATTCCTCCGTATAAACTCTTATCTAGATTTCCAACTTTTGGAAACCATTTATGCAATGCAAATTTGAAAGGATCTAGGGTTCATGAAGGAAATACATTCAAAAATATTATTCACTATCTTATAACAACCAAAATACCTAAAAATCCAACCCTTAAATTTGAAATACTGAAACCAAGATCTATGCAAAGATTAGAATCAAATGGAATGAAGGTTTTAGAAATATTAACTATGGCACAATTCCTAACAAAATTGTTCTAAAATTTGTCTTGTTTGGGATCTAAACTACAACATCTCCAATATGCTCTAACAATAATTTAATCAAGTTTCCAAGAACCAGAGGATATTTGTAGAAGTGAGTTTGTAGAGGGACCTTGGTGATATTTTTAATTGTTGGATCATAAAGGGTTTCCATGGGCACAAACAAACTCCAACCCTACCATAAAACCATGAGCCACGATTTTAATCATAGTCCTCAATTTGAAATTGATTTTAAAACTGGAGAGAAAAAAAATGGAAAACAATGTTGATCCAAGTGTTCTCTATCTATTTAGTAATTTTAGCAATCTTGAGTCTTCTCAAAAATATGTTTAAACAAGAGATCTTTTTAAGTCTTGTGAAATATGATCAATTTAATTTAAAGGTATAATTAATTCCAAAATATCCTTAGCTAACTTTACTAGGATGTTCCCAAAATAAATATTCACAAGCTCAAAATGAACCTTGATCTTAGAGTTCTTGGGGTACCCTATTTTGTCTCCTCCTAAACCATTATACAAATAAGGACTAGCACTTAAAACCCTTGCAAAATTTCAAATATTATTAAAAACTTTGTTAAATATTTTAATTTTTGCATAAATATGAAATAACTTTAACTAGCACAAAAAAATTAATAATGTTATTTTTTATGATTCGGGGCTTATAGAAATTACCACAACACTAAAATGGATTGAGTATTTTAAATCCTAAATAAATGTCCCACCTAATATATATTTATTCAAGAGAAATTTAGGAAATTCCTTATGCAATAAGATTGTAAACCTTCTCTTTTTGATTGTTGGGTGACTATCATGCACCACCATTTTGATCTTAGATAAAATTTAACCAACCATTATGGCTTGAGCAACCTCCTAATCATCTTCTCCATTATCCACCAAATTTGTTTCACCAAAAATCACCTTATTTTTATTGTTAGGTCTACACACACCATGTTCAGTTACTCAAGGTCAATTTTTAATTATGTTTTAATACTAAAGAAATACAAATATATAGATTGTTGAAGCAATAAATTTAAATAATCAAAGCCATAAATAAGAGGTACAACATTACTAGAAATTATTTTTAAACTAAACATAAAAAAGTACATTATCTATGTGCTTTATTTCTATACACCAATTTAATCTTCAATGATAAGAAAAAACAAACTCTTTAAAATATGCAAGTTTATTAAATGTAATAAAATATGTCATAGCCAAAGAGATTAGTCTAGAATTTTTTTAGAAATATACTAAATTGACAAAGAAAGATAGATGCTCTTAGATTTGTGCATGATGAGAAATATTTTGTTGTATTATGCTTTGACCCAAAAAATTGCTATTAAATCTATATTAGTGGAGATCAACTAGATTGAGATGTAACTTGTGTGTTTCAGTGTTGTTTGGGTCATAGCTTGTGGTGGGCTATGGATTTGCTCTATTTTTTTCTTCTTTCTTATCATGTTTCTTCTATGTGCAACCTCTCTTTGGTGGGTTTGGCGCCTGGCTTGGGAGCGTGGTTTTCCTTCTTTATTGGCGGTTGTTGCTTGGGTAGTTTGTTTGGGGTTTTGTTTCATTCATTGGCTTCCTTGAGGAATTGGTGTGGGGGATTGGCTTCTTCCATGCATGGCATTGCATGTGTCTTTGGGTCATCGGATCTTGCCTCTTCTCCTCTTGGAGGTGTTCTTTGTATGAATATGGCTAAAATTAGTGAGGGATCATCGAAGAATGGTATTTTCAAAATGTAAAAGGATAATGGTTGCTTGGAGAGATCTCAAGATCACTTGGTTTTGGTGATCCAATCAAACACAATGGCTAGGGATGTGGATTATTTTAGCAACCATCTGCTAATCTGTAAGTTTATGGGGATGTGGGTGTTGCTCCCATTTCTAAAATCATCGGTTTATAAGACATGGAATCTTGAGGGTGATATAGATATAATGCTAGCGGCCAACATTTTTTTCATGGTGGATTTTTCCTAGATGTGTCTAATAGGAATAGGGATTTTCAAGGTGTTCCATATTTTTACAATCGGGTGGGTATTTTTATTAAATTGTGGCATGTGGGGTTTAATTCTATGGAGGAGCTCCCCTCTAGGATCCCTATTTGGGTGTGTCTCCCTCGCCTGCCTCTGGTTGCTCTTATGCTTGGGAAGCCTGTAGGACCTCAACAAACACTAAATAAAAAGGTAATTTCTTTTGTTCATGTGTGTATTGAAATTGACTTAAACAATCCACTGTTAAACTTTATGGAAATTTGTAGTGGGTCTTCCTCTTGGACTCAATAATTGGACTACGAGGCATTTCCTTTTCATTGTTGGTTATGCCATGAATATGACCACTTGCAGTAGAAGTGTCCTAGGGTCACCCATGTATGTTTTGGTATGGGTAGTGCTCCTTCTCAATCTGCACTGAAGAAGGATAAAGGGAAAGCTCCAATGTAAGAGGTGTTGGAAAATAAGGAGGGTTTTGTACCTGTTAAGTCTCATAATAAAGGCGGAGGTCAAAAGAGAACTCTTAGAGATAGATAGGAGGAGGAGACCTTCAATAGATTTGATGCCCTAGATGATTTGGCTCAGGAAGAAGGTGTTCCCTTGGGCATGTAGGTGACAGACGGTTCATTGGATGAGGTTCATCTTGGAAATTAGGCAAATGATAATATCATCTCTTCTTAGTTGGGGGATCAGGAATCTCAAGTGGACATAGATCTTCTTCCCTCTACTCCTGGGAAGGTGGAGGCAAGTTTATTTAGAGGTTAAAGATGGTTCAAATTTACTCGGTTCTAGACTCATTGTAGAGAAGGATGCGGTAGGCATTGGAAAAAGTAAAGCATCTCCTCCAACCTTGGGCCTACTGCAAAAACCCCCTAAAAAAGGGGGCTCCAATGAATCCCCTAAGGTTGGGTGAAAGAAGGATTAGGAAAAGGTAAAGTTAATTGGTGAAACGTTGGTGGAATATGGATCGATGAGAACCATTGATTCTCACTTCTCCTAACCTCAAAGATGATTGTGCTACCATGGAATGTTAGGGGTATGAATAGCATCCCTAGACAGAAGGCTATTCGTGAGTTGATTCATTTTCATTCTCTTGACTTGGTTTTTCTTCAGGAGACTAAGTTGTATGTGGAACTTATGATAAATATGGCCTTTAAGGTCTCGGGTAGAGGTCACTATCAATGCGTGGCGGCACAAGGAAGTTTCGATGGGGTTGCTTGTTTGTGGGATCCACGTAGAATTGTTCCAATTTGGTGGCTCTCTAGTAGGCAATCTATTTCTCTAGCAGCTTCTAGTCTAGAATCTAATGAGGTTATTCTTTTTTCTAACATATATGCTTTAACTAATCTTCTTGGTAAGTCCCTATTGTGGTCTCATGTTAGATATGTGTGATCCCTTGATCTTTATCTTCCCTAAATTTAGCATGTGATTTCAATGTTATCTACTCACTAGAGGAGAAGAGAGGTGGTATAGCCCACCTAGAACCCTCTTTGAAGCTTCTAAGGGACAATGTTGCTTTCTTGAACTTGGTTGATATCAAGGCTTCTAATGGAATGTTTACATGGAATAATAGGAGAAGTGGGGTAGCTACTATTTTGGAAAGGTTAGACAGGTTCTTGGTTTTCAGCTTTTGGGTTGGAGACAATTGGACGACTAGCTCTGAGATTTTGGACTGGCAAGGATCTGATCATTGGTCGATCAAATTCTCTACATGCTTTTCTAGATAAATTCTAAAAATTAGTCTTTCAAATTTCAACCAATGTGGCTTCAAGATTCGTCACTTCATGATCGTGTTCATGTTTAGTGGCAAACAAGGAAGCTGACTCATGGCACTGCAATGTATTCCTTCACTAAGAGGCTTCTATATGTCAAATATATGTTGAAATGATGGAATAGGAATCACTTGGTAATGTCTTTCAACTAAAAAGTCAGCTCAACCTCACTTAGATTCCATTACTTGGTAGATTCGAGACCATGGACTTACTGAGGAAAACTATAAGTTGGAAGTTGCAATAGTGAAGGAGGTGGAGGAATGGGAGTTATAAGAGGAAATTTTTTGGAAGCAATATTCTTGTAGTGATTAGATCTAGGAAGGTGATAGGAACACAAGTTCCTTTTTCCATAATTATGTTAAGGATAAAAGGCAGGGTAATCTCATTTTCTCTCTTAGTTCCTCTGAGGGGAATCAACTTTCTTCCTTTGGTGAAATTGCTAAAGAGATTGTTCAACTCTTTTCCTCCTTGTTCACTAAAGACTCCCTTCTTGCCAATGAGGAAGAAGCTCTAATTTTTTATTATATCCCTTCTTTGGTTTCTTGTGAAATGAATTATTCTTTGATCAAACCTATCTCCATGAATGAGTTGGAGGATATAGTGTTTCTAATGAAGAAGGGGAAAGCCCCAAGGCCTGATGTGTTTCCTGTTGAGTTCTTTCAAGAGTTTTGGGAAGTTATCAAGCCTGATGTTCTTGAGATTGTTTAGGAATCTCAAAGAAACAAGCAAATGCTAAGAGCCATGAATGCCACTTTTCTTGCTCTTATTCCAAAAAGGGAAGGAGTCAATTCTTTGGATCTCTTTAGACCAGTCACCTTATGTAATGTTGTGTACAAAATAATTACTAAGTTGATAGCAGAATGTCTTAAGTCGTGGTTAATCAGGTTAATTTATGAGGAGTAGGGTGATTTTTTTGTTGGCAGACAAACCCTTGATGGGATCATTATTGTGGCGAAAGTTGTCCATTCCATGTCCTCCTCCAAAGAAAAGGCAATGCTTATCAAGCTTGACATGGCCAAAGCTTATGACCATGTTAAATGGGCTTTCCTTTCCAATATTTTACAAGCTTTTAGGTTTGGCGACGCCTAGATTGAGTGAGTTATGAGTTGCGTCACCTCTTCTTCCTTCTTTATGCTAATCAATGGTGATCCTTCCAAGCTTTTTGGAGTGTCTAGGGGCCTCCAACAAGGTGACCCCTTGTCCCCTACTTATTTATTTTAATGGGTGAAGGATTAGGGAGGTTTATTAAATCTCATACATGGAGCTTGGTCTAATTCAAGGTTGGAGTTGGGGTAATAATTTTCCCCCAATCCCATATTTAGTTTGTAGATGACACTACTCTGATGGGTGTGGCCAAAGTTGAAAAAGGTGTTAATTTGAGAAAGGTTTTTGATATTTGTTTGGTTTCTTCAGGACAAAGTATCAATGAGGTCCATCTTTTTCTTTACTACGCCAAAGCTTATTTAGAGGAGAATAGCTAGAATTCTCATATTCCAAATTGGCTCACTTCTCTTTGTCTATCTTGGTATTCCCATTGTTGTGTGTTTGCTCCCCATGAAGTTTTGATAGGATGTTATTGATAAGTTTCACAAAAGGGTAGCCATTGGACTTGCAAGTGGCTCTATATCGCGGGTATAGTGACTCTTCTGAAGTCGATGGTTCAGGCTCTCCCTTTGTACAATTGATTTGTGCTTTCAACTCCTTCCAGTTTTATGAAATAATTTGAGAGTCTTTCTCATAAATTCTTATGGTTTGGTAATCTACTCTTGAGGAGGTGGAGCTAGTTAAGTGGGATACTATCTATAGGTTGAAGCGGGAAGGTGGGCTTGGGTTGCGACAAGTTGATCTGAATGGGAAGGCCTTGGCAACTCAGTTGTATTGGAGGTGGTGTTCTCATCAACATTAACATTGGGATAGGATCCTCATTTCAAAATATCTAAGGGGGGTGGAGAGTGTTGATCTACCTAGATTCAACCTTTTTGGGAAAGGTTTTATGATTTGGGGTATCCTTAAAAGGGGAGTCAAGCTTGTTAAGCAAGAGTTATTTTGGATCTATAGTAGAGGCTTGAAGGTCCTTTTTTGGTTTGACTCTTGGGATGGCCACCCCCCTATCATGTCAACACACCCACATTTGTAGGCTTTATGTAGGATTTTTCTTGATGTCAGTTGGTGTAAAGTGGTTGATTTCAAGTCCTCTCAAGTTCTCGATCAAGTAATTGTATACAAGTGGAAGGACCCACATGAGTGGCCTCTAGGAGGTTTGATGGAGGAGCATCGGGAGCTAGATAATATTTTAGCTAGAAGGGTTTGTAATTCTCTTATGGAGAGGGATGTTCTCATATGGGGGCATGACTCAAAAGGAAAATTCTCGATTGCCTCTAGCTATGGGGAGTTGGATAAGAAGATTTACAAGAGTGTTGGGGTCCCTTGGTGGAAACAAGTTTGGAATAAGTTCTCTTGGCCTAAGTGTAATTTATTCTCTAGGCTTGTGGTGCAAAATAAGTGCCTCACTTGGGAGAATATTTGGAAGAGAGGATTTCACTGTCCTTTTATGTGTGTTATGTGCAACTGCAATGAAGAGTGTGCTTTACATTTTTTTTTGGTGTCCCTTTACTAGAATGATTTTTCATTCCTGGTGAGGAGTTTGGAACCTACCGTGTAGCCACTAAGACCTCTTCCCTTTCAATTACTTAGAAAATTGGTCCTAGTTTGATTATTTGGAATATTTGATTGGAACGAAACTACAAGATTTTTTTGGACAAGAAGATTCAAGCGTGACAACTATGACTGATGATTTTGGATGTTCTTTGGGAGACTGTAGCAATTAAGTGTGATTTTTCCGTGCTTGTGGATCTAGGAGATGTGGGTGTGCTCCAAAATTTAGGGCTTTCTGATTGTGATAAGAGCACCCCTCAACCTATGTCAAGGTGGTTTTCTAAAGGGAAGATCGAAAGAAGTGGTTGTTGGATGCCCCCTCCTCATGGGGTGTTGAAGATCAACATTTCTTGGTCTTCCAGAGGTAATCTTGGGAATGTTGGAGTTAGTGGTAATGGAAGAGATATTTCAAGGGTGGTTGTGTTCTTCTTTTCGGTGTATAGAGGTCAACAAACCAACAACTTTATGGAGGCTTTGTCTATTCTTTTGTCTTTGAAATGAGCTTGTGCTCTTGGTTGGAGAAGGATAGTCTATGAGTTAGATTCATAGATTGTTATTGATATGTTGAATAATCCCTAATTGGATGGTGTGAATTGGCAACTAGCCTTGGTGGTCAATCAAATCATTTCTCTAGGTGGGGTTTTGGACTTTGTTATCTTTTATCACATCCCCTGAGAATGGAACAAGGTGGAAAACAACTTGGCTAAATGGGCATCTGAGTAGATGGGGACTTGGAATGTGGAAGACTAGGGAAGCCTTTTGGTGGACCTTTCCTAGTTGCTAGAGGATCTTGTTATGGGGGATATGAGATGTTTCTTGGGGGTTTCTTGATGGCTTTGTTTTGGGCCTTTGACCCTTGTTGGGTCTATTGTGCTCTTTGGCATTGTACTGATTTACTAGTTCAATAAAAAAATTTACCCCTCTTTTATTAAAAAACATAAAACACCATGAAAAAATACTAAGATACCTCAAGTAAACCCCTTATGGGTAAAAACTCCAATAAAATTTGAGCATACACTCGATTAGTGTTGAAGAAAAGGCTACAAGATTGATTCTCAACCCTTTGGGATGTCAATAAGATCTTTAAGAAGATATCACTCCATAAGAACTAATCAAACTCTTCCAAATGAACTTCATGACCTCTTTTCATCATAATAGTCATGTATTGTAACAACCTTCATAAACTAGACTTAACAAATTACACATAATCAAACATGAGACATGACATGTGTCCAATATACAAGAAAAGAGACAAGGAATTACATTATTTCATAAAGTTTAGAGTACATATACCATTAACATGACAAATCATATAGGAAAATATTCCTTACAATCAAAATCTATGCACAAGTCTATATTCTAAAGGTCTGACACTAAGAGTGATTAATTTCGCTTCTAAGAACTCTAAAACAAGGGATGTCATCCCTTTCCTGTTAGGTGTAACAACAATCTAAGAGACTCTCTATTACACGATACTTTTACTAAAATACTTACGCATTATGCGCTAAGCACTTTTTAGGAGGTTCATATAATCAAGTGTTGCAACTAAGCAAGTTGAACTCAAGGCCCTAGTGTTGAACCATAAGCTTTGATACCAAATATAACAATCTAAACATCACCTAAAAAGAGCTATAAGACCCAAACATACAAAAAATAAGCATGGACAAAGAACAAATAGATTATCTTAATATCTAGAAGCTTGAATGACTACACATGAAGAAGAGGAAGTAAAAAATTGTGATTTAAAATGCCACTAGAAGCACACAAACAATTTTAATGTTCTCATAACTTCTATTAGGGGGTATTTGCACTTTTATTGCTTCCTTTGTCTTTGTATTTTTCTTGTGGTAGAGACAAATTCCCCATGGATGAGCATACTTTCACTACATATTAAAACTAATAATTTCATTATAATGAGAAAAAGACAATTTCTAATGTCCTCTCTCTTACCAAAACTTGCATTTTGACATCCCATATGATCTAATACATTTTTTAGCATTCAAGAGGCTATATTAGTTCTAAAATGTACAAAAAAGCACAAAAACCATAACTTGTTTAGATGAAACTTAGTTCCAATGTGGATCCTATTAGTCCCCAAAATATCAAAGACTCAACAGATGAGGTTGGAAGAACCCCTGAACTATTGACACATACGTCACCTTACCTTGTATTACAAAAATAAAACCAAAACTTGGCACACTTTTTTCTCCAATATATTTGTGTTATGTACAAGTGTATTACTTAAACAAGGAAAAACTCTTGAATTGCCCCTAATATTTCCACGAAGATTTAGTAGTTCCTTTATAAGTCATTGTTTACCATGATAATTTAACAACATAAAATATTATCTACCTTTAATGAGGCATTTTTTTTGGTTTCATACATAACATTATTTTTTTCTATGTGTATGAACCCACAAAACAACATGTATATCTAAAGGAGGAACATATACCATCCTATGCACACTTAGTTAAGTTTACCTAGGGCACATTTAGGTAATTTACTTATCATATCATATAATTATGATACTTTTTTATAATCCTATGTTATCATACTTTCACCTTGCCTGTATAAGCAAGGTTCCTCTTGTATATTATGTAGAGGCCATTGTACTCTAATTATATATTATATTCATTGTATAATTTAGAATTCATTTCTTTCTACTCTTTTATAGAAGGTTCTTTTTATAGGTGGTCTTGGTTGCTTGAGTCTATTGTGTGACTCTTGCATATATCAAAGCTTCAAATATATAAGCCCCTTCTTAATTTAGGAGTATTTGTGATAGGAAATTTTGTTGGGTGCATCTCGATGCAAAAGAGACTTTGTCATTGAGTCCAAAAGGCCCAAAAACCTTTAAATTAATATATAACTCAATAATTTTAGGATAAAAAAGGGCATTTTTTAGGTTTTTTAGAAATTTATCACCAAAAAATGTACACACATGCATACAACTATGTATGATCATACAATCTATAATTGTCAAAAAATGGTAACACTTTGTAGTCTAATTGACAAATTTTATAGAATACTTTACATGACAAGGCATCATTATGCATGGACAAAAATTATAGATTGGGATATTTAAAAATAAATATTTAGCTATGTCAAGTGTCAACATTAGTTGGGAAAAAAGGTGCATAATATTTTTTAGAATTCTTAGCCTTAGTGAGCAACAAGATCTTAGTGTCTCCAATTTTTTTTCCACCTATTATTCCTTCACACTCTGAAATATTCCGAGCCAAATTTTTTCGATTTTTTACAATTTCAAATTACAAGCACCCGTTAAGGTTAGATGATAAACCAAAACGTACTGAAGCAACTCTAACCAGTATGTACACCAGGATCCCGATGTGGGCAAGGTGTGAGCATTGGTCAGAGGATCTGAATCAAACTGCTTATGCAAAAAGCAACTCTAACCAAGAATGGCGCCGATGATGGCGAGCATATGGTCAGAGGATCTTCTACTCTAAATACTGAAAGGGAACTCAACGTCAAGTATGTGCTACCCAATCCAATGCGGAGTGAGGGGCGACCATATGACGGAGTGATTACAATAACAATGCTTGAAAGAGAAATGCTGAAAGCTGAAAACACTCAACACCCAGAATGTGCTTGCTAACCCAGAATGGGAGAGTAGCTACCATAGGGCGGAGATTTATCTATTACAACAAGAACTGAAGGAAGAATAAGTATTACAATAACGATGAGCAATAATAAGAACAACTGGTCAGTACTACTGCCAGCTTACAAAGATGTCATTGCCTGCAATATCAAGACTTAAGATGCTCTTTCAAATGATGCATTCAACAAGGAAGCTTCTGCAAAGTATACAATGAAATCTCAACACCAACCAGATAAGGAAGATGCAGATTTCTTAAACTGTCATACAAATCTGCACTTTTTGTCATAAAACCAGCAACCTATGAATTTACTCATATGCTCATAACTCTCTCATTTCTCACCCAAATGATCTCAAATCTGATGCAATAGACCCTCAAAATGATGGCGCCTAACTTAGTAATAAGAAATGGCATCTAAAAATGGTTATTAATTACTGACACGAATCCCAATGCACTCTAGAAAGTTCGGCCTTCAAGGAATGACGGATTTGCATTATAAAATCATAAGCTTCGTATTAAAATCTGCAAATATTCATGAAGGGGCGCCCTTACCAATAAGATGCAATGACACAATACCCAGAACGAGATTATTTTTGTTTTCTGATTTACAAATGAAAACACGGATCTGCTGTAGCTTAAAATGCAAAATGCTGAAACCCACTAATATGCAAAACAGATCTAATAATGCACAAGCTGAAACAATGCTCAAAACTAAATGCAAACTCACAAATCTATCTTAAATCACCACTAGTCGCTGTCTTTCAAGCGAGAAGCAATGCCCAAGCTAGGAGGCCTTCATTCCTCGAAGCAATCCCAAAGCCAATCCGGCAGCATAACATTCCTGTAGATAAAAGATACCCAAATGATGATCCAAGTCTTCCTTTTATAATTTCAGGTTGACTTCTCGAAACCCTAAACTCCTCTCAAAGTCAAAAACCCTAATCTCCTCAAAGATGGCGTCCTTTTCCTTCAAGTTGAATATTCACTTTTAAAATAAATTCAATACTTTAATAAATGCGCCCACCTTATATCTTGATTTGACTTTGGATAAAATATAAAATAATCCTTAATGAGGCGCCACCCTCAAAAAGACCACTTTTCAAAACAACATAAAGTCAATAGACTAGGCCAAGGGGTCAACGTTCGAATAAAATATTAAAACGTGACTTTTAATTAAATATATCAACTTATCTCTCCAATTGTGCCCTGAAGCCAATAATGACCAAGTCAACTGACCAAACTGAAGTAGGAAGTCAACCAAGCCGAACCCAACTGAAAAACTGCCAGAAATAGAATTTACTAAAAATAGTAAATTCCTGAAGATGCTCAGAAAGCCGAGATGAACATACCACTGCGAAGCTCTCTGAAAACCCAGAAAGAATCCGCCATTGAATCCACTAACTCTGAGCAAGGACATCCTTAAAAATAGGAAACCCTAATTTTACCTTCCGACTAGCCTTCGGGTTTCCAGAAAAAGGCCAACGGTCACTGGAAAGGTCAGGTTCGAGAAGGGGACATTACAATCCGCCCTTCCCAAAATTGCTTGTCCTCAAGCAATACCACCACAACTCCAGAAATTTTAAAACTAAACCATAAGCAACAAGTATGATCCCTGGTTCCCACACCCATCGCAGGAAGGACCCACCATGCCGATGCTGCTCCACTCTTGATCACATCCGTGAAATCATCATGCCTATGTTGCACTAACCTTCCTTGTAACCCCAAAGTGTTACTGTCCATGATACTCATACTGAAAATTTTTAAAGGACTGAGACCAGCTTCATGCAACGTCTCATGTCCAAGAGGCCCAAAGTCAACAGTATCAACTATACCACTGTCAACCACAATGGATAGGCTGCTCAACTCAAAATCAAACTCCTCAACATACCTCCATATTGCAACAAACGAAGCCCTGATGGAAAAAATGATATCTTCAAATCTTCTTGCAAAGAGGAAAGCAATCTTTGGCAAGAGCTCAACAAATTCAGCCTCATGGCTTCTTCTGGAGCTACTATG
Source organism: Sequoia sempervirens (assembly GCA_007258455.2). Classification (NCBI taxonomy): domain Eukaryota; kingdom Viridiplantae; phylum Streptophyta; class Pinopsida; order Cupressales; family Cupressaceae; genus Sequoia; species Sequoia sempervirens. The sequence goes on from VDFB02023539.1 coordinate 40,530, forward strand.
CATCAACTGAATTATATCGACACCACCATGAAGACTTCTAATCACTCTTACTATTCCAACTCCAAGAGTCTCAGAATATAGATTCAAAACATGGGGTAGCTCATTGTCATGAACCAATAATGAAAATAAACCATCAGAGTTTGCATCACAAACCTCCAAAGTGGCTGAAAAACCCGCTAAAGCCATCTCCATCAGAAAACTACCACTTCTTTGATCAGGAGTGAGGTACCAACTCTCCTGAATGAAAGTAACTCCATAAGTAAGGTGGCTGGTCTGCCTCCAACCAGCAAACTCGTGTCTCAAAATCTGCCCTTGTCTGAGCTGAAAGTCACTTCCAAGAACTACCGATCGTTGATCTTTCCAACCCATATTCAAAATTTCTCTCCAATCCATTTGTTGATGAACAAACGGAACCATCAAGTAGCTGGAAATGAAGGGAACAACATCAACAAGTCTGGAAATTTGTTCCTTATCCCTCCAAGAGTCTTTTCCATAAGTAATAAACTCTGACAACCCAAGTTGAGAATCCCAAGCATGGATACCCAACTGAAAGTGATTTTCAACACACTGCAAGGAAATCTCTACACATTCCCAAGTGCTAGTGAGAACCACGTGCCTTCTCACGAAACTGATGCCCCATCTAGTAAATCCTTGAAGCTTAACCATGAAAGCTTCCACCTTAAGGGAGTATGAAACATAAAGTGGCTTCAAATTCAGCTCCCAAAACTGATCAATGTGATTCCAAACATCATTCCACCCAAGGGATGGATTTTCAAGAGTGCACCCACCAAAGTCTAGTTCACTTTTTTCCCATTCCTCCTGAGTAGTAGGTCTGAAATCTTCACTCGTTGCTGCTGTAATGAAGTTACCAACAGCTACCAAGACTTGTCTCATCAACACCTTGATGTCATAGATGTTGAAATTTCCTTGCTTCGTCACCTCCCATGTAGAAACTCCATCCTCAAACCCACTTATGCATCCGTTACTACTCAACATACGTGGCACATCTTCATGGAGTGATATCAAGGCATCCTTAGATTGGAGTTCACGCTTGACCTCATGCTTGGTCACTTCACTACTTGACTCATTTTTCAAAACAAAGAGAGGATTGTCATAAGTTGCTTCAGCACCCACTTCAAAGAAGGGATTGTCGAAGACTTGGAAGCCATTCCTTTCGTCTCGCTGCCCCAAATCTGCACATGCAACTTCTGACTTTCTTGAAATGCTTTCAAGATCAAACTCCTCTTGAAGACAGTCAAAATCTCCAATCACTTGATTGATTTTTTTAGCTCTTTGTGCATCCTCTTGCTCCTTGAAAAGTTTGAAATCTGCAAACTGGTCTACAACCTCTGTTAGATCCAACTGAGTTTCTTTCAACTTGTCCTTTGTTGATTTAAGCTCCAAAGTGAGCTTATCAACCATACTCTCCCTTTCTTCGAAAACAATGAAGGCCTTCTTTGCAGATTCAACGGCATGATTTCTATCTTCAATCAAGCCTAAGTACTCCGACTTTAATGTCTCCACTGAGTCTCTGATAAGTTGCAAATTGGGAAGAGCAACTTCATATTTCACTCCTCTTTGTCTCTCTTCAAGTGAACTCTGATGGGCACAGGATGGCAGGATCTTGGCTCTGATACCTCTTCCATGTTACTTTGATCAAACTTGAAAGCAGCCCCAAACTTAAGCATATTAATATTTCGAGCCAAATTTTTTCGATTTTTTACAATTTCAAATTACAAGCACCCGTTAAGGTTAGATGATAAACCAAAACGTACTGAAGCAACTCTAACCAGTATGTACACCAGGATCCCGATGTGGGCAAGGTGTGAGCATTGGTCAGAGGATCTGAATCAAACTGCTTATGCAAAAGCAACTCTAACCAAGAATGGCGCCGATGATGGCGAGCATATGGTCGAGGATCTTCTACTCTAAATACTGAAAGGGAACTCAACGTCAAGTATGTGCTACCCAATCCAATGCGGAGTGAGGGGCGACCATATGACGGAGTGATTACAATAACAATGCTTGAAAGAGAAATGCTGAAAGCTGAAAACACTCAACACCCAGAATGTGCTTGCTAACCCAGAATGGGAGAGTAGCTACCATAGGGCGGAGATTTATCTATTACAACCCCCTCTTTTCACTTTGTGTCTTCTCATTTCCCTTCCTCCTTTCCTTTTTTCCTTCTTTCCTTCTCCTCCCCCTTTCTTTCCTTTGTTTTATTCTTTCTTTTGTTTGCTTTTGGGCTTCATGGTTTCAGACCTTAGAGGAAGGGTATACCTTCCTTGTCGAACCTGACCCTAATCCCTTTCTTCCTGCCTTCATTGTTCTTTGTTTGGGGTTTTGTCAAGCTTCACGGGTCAGGGTTTTGTCTTACCACATACCTAACCCTGGTACCTAGTGGTTGTGACTCCTTTCATGTGCACGTCACATCAAGTCTTTTCACACAAACGTATTGACACTAGAATTAAATTCCTAGCCGCCAGAATTGAATGCATCAATACTTGGGTTTAATGTGCCATTAATATGAGGAATGGGGGTTTATTAGGTTAATTTATGGGTCATTTTGTGATTACTCATTTGAAAACCTGCATTTCAAATGCTCTACAACTTCTTTCTTATCAAACTACCATTGTTATTGCTAGTCGCCCATGTCTTTGTGTTCATTTGCGAGTGGATTGAGAGACTAGTTGTGAATTTGGTTGTGCTTTCATTTGCTTGTTTTGTTGCTCGTGTTTGTTCATGTGGCATTGTTTGTGCTATGTTCGTGGCAGTTAGGTCTACATTTTCTTCCAGTGTTCGTGCTTCATGCCTTCCCCTTTCTCCTTCTCGCACATTATTACAAGTTGGTTTGAATTTCATGCCATGACTTTTCAACTTTCTAAATGTGCTTCCTTGTTTAGTGTGAGAATGGGTTTGGGTTGTGGTTGTTTTTATTTGCTCCACTTTGCTTTTTGTTTTCTTTCCCATAGTTTGGTTTTGAGCATTCAATTGTTAGTTTTGCAATGTGGATTTTTTCCTTTTTATTCCTACCATTTTTTGGCTTTGTCACCCTGCCAGATCGTGTGCCTTTTTAGCACGTAGTTCGATGTGATTTATGATGTCATTGTCAAACATCAACCCTCATGTTTCTTGAGGTTTCTTTTTGTTTTTCCTTAACATGTTTGAAAACTAAAACCTATTGGTCTTTTGACATTGTGAGTTTCCCTTACCCAATACATGAAAACATCTATAAGATGTAAGGTGGAACTTTGACCTATGACCCCCGATCCTTTTGATATGACTTAATGAAATCTTGTTATGACCTTTGGGTTGCCATTGGGGATATCTCTTACAACCTTTCTTATAGAGGTGAAAGAGGTAAGGGTATACTCAATCCTCGACCCCTAATAATGCACACAAACACTTAGCATAAGTCAATGTTCAAGATGCCCTTTCGAACTTCAAGTGTCAGATGCATCCTTTACATGCTTTCTTATTGAGGTAGGAGTTATGATGGAACCTAAACCTTCTATGTCTAAAATCATGATTAAATGCCTTTGTTCAAATAATATGATTATTAAGAATGCCTTTATTGAATCTTTTTCAAAATCCAAGTTAGGAGGCAAAATGGAAATCAGGTTTTGATTCACGGTGTTTTAACTTAACTAATGCTTAAACTTGAATAGTAACCCATAAAAGAAACATTCGATCTTCAATCTCTGAAACACATTTCAGACTTTGGGGTTCGGGCATACCCCTTAAGTCTGAGGAAAGATTTATAGTAAAAGGAAAGGGGTGTCTTCGAACCCTGATCCCTAAAATGAATATTGAACTTCACAAGTCAGGCCTACCTCTTAAGTCCAAACAAAGATCTTAAGTAAGAGGTAAAATGAATGCCTGAATTGAACCCCAAAACACCTTTCAGACTTCACATGTCAAGAATGTCACTTGTGGAAGTGTCATTGTTAGCACAAGAGGTAAGGGGAATTCTCGATCCCCGATGCCCGATTGGGCGAAGTCTTGATAAAGAGAGTTCACACTATGAGTAGAGCCCATAGGAGGGATCTTTGATCCTTGACACCCAATCAAACACAATTATAAACTAAAAAGGTTAATATTTCAAGCAATAGGTATAAGGGATCTCTGATCCTCGATGCCCGAAGTGCTAAATGTAAGTGTTAATAGTATAAGGTATGCGGTAAGCCTGAAGGTTGATCCTCAAAACTTTGTATAACTTATTTCTGATAAATTTTAACTTTAAAACTTGAGATTTATGTTATCTAACATGGATTTTTTTTATAGGGTTTCTCTTCTTAGTATATGAAAACGTTAATATATGGCATTGGTGCTTGTAGGAGATATGCCACCAAAGAATTCAAAAGAGATGAAATACCAATTCAAAGGTTATCATCCACCTTCGAAGATGTTCTCTTTGTACAATGAGATTGGAAATAAAAACTTGGGCCATGTCAACATGGATGAATTCAAACAAAGATTCAATGACAATGGGGCTAGGTTTCCAATGGATAGGACTCTTGCAAAATCAGGGTTGGTGGAAGTTGTTGCTTTCCCAGTTACAGTTAAATCCCCAAAGTTAGTATTGACTTGTGCTCTTCATTATAACCACAAGGCTCAGAAGGTCAAGGGGGAAAATGGGGAAATTGTGTTGGATGTTCAGAATTATTTCCCATTTTGAGTATGAAGCAGTGGACATGAAGAAGGCAGTTGACTATTTTGATGAGCATCCAACTGACAACTTGAACTACATAAATAACAATCTGGTAGAAAATCCAAGGGAGGTAGTTGCTAAACTAGAAAAAGTGCAACATATAAGTGAGTATAAAGAGGATGTTAAAGATCTACTTGTACTATTGAGCCAAGTCTTTGGGTACCAATATGCAAGGGACTTCTACCCATGGATGGTGAGGTTCATTAAGATTATCAATTCTTCCAACAAGAATAAAATTAATTGGGCTTCCCTTATCAATGATATCATTCAAAGCAATTGAGCAATGTTATCTTAACTCACAAGTTCTATATGACATGTTATTTGTCTATTTGATTTCTTCACAAGATTCATTTCCAAGAATTACCTTAGTTGGCTCCTTCGAGCTTGGAGAAGTAACAATATATCAACATTATCCTTGGTGGGAATTGGAAGCAAGTTTTCATAATTAAATGGTATTGTTAATGATAATTTTGTTTATGTTGTGATTAGAGGGTTGTAAGGATATTTCTCCAGGAAAATCTTGATTGAAGCCATGGAGGTGATAAAATAAATTAGATACTGGTATATCCAATATAAGACCTTCACTTACATCAGAGTAGCCAGTTTCCATAAAATTCCATACAAACTCCTAGATATCCTTCAGATAAACTACTTTTGTTGGAGGATTATACACAAGTAACAAAAGTGTAACAACTCATTGTTGGGAAGCATAAACTTGGGTATGACTTTCCCATTAAAATAGGAGTATACTCTTGTGCAAACACATAAAATTCTAAAGGTGCAGAGATTGAGATGGCCAAGTATAATTTTTCTCTTTATAATGATGCCCAAAGGAGATTTGATCCCATTGGTAAAATTAGCAAAGTGATGGTTGCATATTTCATTCATGAGCCCAAGCTTGAAGATCATTGGGCCAATTGTGAAGAAGAATTTGAAGTTAGGATAAAGGATTACTATCAGTTGACAAGTATTTTTTACGAGGCATTGTAAAAGGTCTAGATTCATAAGGAACAAAAGGAAGATGGAAAGAATCTTGACCCTACTTATTTAGGTCAAAGAATTTTTGATCAACTAATTTACAATGTTGATTGTTCAATTCAAGAAAATGATGATACCAAGACCAGAATGTAGTGTGTGGTGGATTGATCTCTCTAGTGGTTTACAAGGCATTTCCCTATGTCAAAATTTCCAAAACCAACAAAAGGAGTTAAAAATAAGAAGGGAGAGAGTGTAACTGAAGAACACATCAAGGAAGAGCAACCGCATGTTGCTAAAGAGAAACCATCTTTGAGTGTTGTCCCATCAAAGAAGAAACTAGAACCTACTAAGGAAGCAGGAAGGAAAAGAAAAGAGAGGAGCCCAATAAACATTTTCTCAAGTGAAGGTGAGGAGTAACCTGAAGATGGGAGTGGAATTGTTCATAAGAAAAAAAACCAAGGAGGCCATCAGAGAAAGGGCAATCTAGAGGGAGGCTCAACAAATGTACTCCTTGACTCCCCCTCACGAATCACCTTTGCCAACTCCTCAATCACCCAAGGATAAAATTCCTACTCCACCATCTCAACAACCACCATCTACTCCTCCTCCCAAAGATGAACTACCTCATGGAGAGGAGATTCTTGTTGAAACAATGAGGGAGGAAGGAGAGATAGAGAAAGAGACTCCAAGAGAAGAAGAATTGCAAAGAGAAATGGAGGATGCTTCCACTGAAGATGTTCATATTGATGTGCATATTGAAGAAGTGTCCATGGAAGAAGTAAATAAAGAAGAATTTCACACTAAGGAGCATATTGCTCAAGAAAACGAGCTTGGAGATCAAGAAATTGATCAAGAGAAGAAAGTTGATGAGGAGCTACCTCATATAAAATAAGAGAAGAAACCCGATGAGGATTTTCCTCATACAAAAGAAGGCCATCAGGAAAAAACTCATGAAGAAGAGAAAGCAGCCCAAGATCCTGATTAAAAGGGGCCTAAGGATAACATTGAGAAATCCCATGATAATAAAATCACCTCTTCCACTTCAAGAGACACAACTACAACCATACTTGTATGACTGAATGAAACAATTCAGAAGAGACAAAGGACTTATGTAGAAACTCCTGAACAAAGTTTAAGTGCTTTATCAGAAGCTCTCTAATCCCCATGAAGGAGAAGGAAAAGAGTGCAAAGGATTTATATAATTTTCATTGATGAACAAGGCAATCAAACAACATAAATAGTTTTCCCTTTTGCTGATAAATTAGAATCGAAGATGACAGTTGAAGACTATCAAATCTGCGAAGTGGACCTAAGGGTGCAAACTAGGGAAGAACAATAGTCCCTTCAAATATTTGTTTTTGGAATTTTGAAAAGAATGTAGAAGGATGAAAATATGAAGGAAGAATTGAAATCCCAAGTTCCACAGCTAACCACTTGCATAAATAACCTCATCAAACATGTTGACAATCAAGATCTTGAGTTTGCATTAAAAGGTGAGGTAAGACATTTTAACCCAGATGGATGGATCATGACTACTCAACAGTGGAAAGAAAACTTTTTAGAATTAGCTGACCAAGTTTTAAAGAAATTAGTAAAGTCTTATCACTCCATCAGTGATGAAGACAACAACGCTCAGTAAATTGTATTAAGTATTGATGAGGAATTATCGGTTTGGGAAGAATATGTCCCAATCCTTGACCAAATGGAGGAACTACTGAAGGTTGTTGTAATAGAAGAGGGAGAGTAGGATTTGATTCTAGTCTGGATAAGAACAACGAAGTAAGGCTAAAATCAATGAATAATATTTGTCAGGCAATAGAAAACTTGGGATGCACATTTTGGGACAATCCTGTGCTAGTAAGAGAGCCTACAAAAATGGTTGAAGAGTTGGAAAACCAAATGCAAGCGAAAGTCACTCAAGAAGGCATTAACGGGGTGGTAAACAAAAAGGTAAGACTTCAATCTCTCCAAGAAGAATTAGAATCTTTTACCAAGATACAACAATAGATGGAGAAGACTACATTTGACCAAAAGGTGAAGATCTAGTTCCATAAAGGCCATCTATGGAAAAAATGAATGAAGTGGTGCCAACATGGTCTAACAATTTTGCCAAGTGACTGGAGATGTTAATACTGTTATTGTTAGTTAACCTTTTTGTGTTTTTTGCAAATAAACAGCTAAAGCCTCATGGAAAAGACGTATAGCCATAAATGACAAAGTGGACATTGCAAATCTCCTGAACTATTATTGATAAAACCCTTGCCTAGATCCAGGAAAGTAGATTTAGTGTTGAGAATTTGATAAATGTTGATAAAAAGATCCACGCCCAAATGAAGGAATAAAAGAGGCGTGGGAATTTTGATGATTGTCATTTAGATCACAATTGAATTTCAATTTTATTTTCAGTTACTTTTGTTTCCTAAGTTTTAAAAAATTTAACTAAAATACAACTAGGGTGCCCAATTATGCTTTTATTTTAATTTCAATTTATTTTCATTTAAAGACTCAAGCACTGGAGGTAGTTTTGGTTTACAATTTTTGGCCAAACTGGACACTGAACTGATTTTTCCTAACTAAATCTTCACTTTCAAGCACCTATAGTAGCTAAACTGTGAGGAATTTGAAGATGATGCAAACTAGTGATTCGTGATATTTTTTCTGTAGATTCTAAATATTTTTTTTTCAAAATTTTTGGAATCAGGTTGCACTTCTTTTTCCATCTTTGAAAAATAGTTTTTTCAGTAAACACCATTTTTAAGGAGTGATGCTCACCGTATACAACATAGCTTTTTTTCCATGAAGGATAAAATTCCAATTTTTTTGAATTTAGATTTGTAACTATGATATCTAGCCCTTTCATTTGGTTTCATAGTGTTCTATTGAATATTTTTTTCTTAATCAAGTTTCAAAGTCAAACCAATTACAATTCAGACATAGGCAGACTGTATACAACATAAATTTTTTTGTATGTATCGAAATTCAATCTTTTTTACTGGATCAACGACATCAATACCTAGCCCGCAGATATTTTTTAGAATTTTATTTTGATAATTTACTATTTTTCCACATGTGCAGAATAAAGAGCTTGATTTTCGGTGAAAACCTATGTTTAATCAAACTAAAAAAACAAATACATAATAAAACCAAAACATATTAAAATTATATTCATTGGATAGCTTGTTTTGAGCACTACCATCATCCAATTGGGTCTGTGAAGTCTCCTGCATTTTCATCCTCAACTCGAGCTTCAAAGGGAAAAAATTTGGAGATTTTTGGTGCTAGAGGGGGAGAAGGGGAGTTCTAGCGAACCCCCCTTTACTGCAATTAAAAAATAAAACCCATTAAAGGGGGGTTCACTCGAACCCTTTAGGGGGTTCTAGCGAACCCTCCTAGTTTTAGCGAACCCCCTAAAGTGTTTCCATCCGAAAATGCATTTTTCCTTCCTTAATGGAATTATAAACCAGTTTTGTGGGTTTTTATTTTTATTTTGGGTCATTGCAAAGGATATAATTCTTATGTAATTTTTCTAATACAAACAATACAATCTCGGTGTGGAATTCGCCTGATGATCTTTGTGCAAGAGTTTATTTTATTCATCTAAGGATAACGCCTATGTTGCATGCATCTGGATTTAGTGTTGTGGTAATGGTATGATTATTTTATTTCAATCAAAATTGTCAAAGTAATGGGATCTTGTCAGTAATTGTGGACTTGAGTAATATTTCTTCCTAGATTTGCACATGTTTGATGGTGTTATGGTCATATGAAGTCTAAAAATCTTATGATTTTTTTTTCCTTTGAAGATTGCACTGCTATTAATGGTAGATGTGTGAAATGTTATTTACATTAGTGGTTGTTTGAATATCTTATTTAAATGTACAAAACTAGTTGATGAAATGTTTCCTATCATTGTCTAATTAGAATAGATTTACCTTACTTCTTGTTACCCTACTTTTTTACTTTTTATTTCAAGAAATGGTTTCAAAATTGTTTTAAAAGAGTAAAAAATTGATATAGATCTATTGTATTTTGAAATACAATCTATTGTTATAAGTTATTAGAATTATCTTTTGTGATTTCATGTCGTTTTCCAAAAAGCTAGTACACTAGAACCCTTGTACAATGAACCTATGCTATACCAACATGACTAAGAACTAGTTATACAAGAACCTTGGAGTAGTTTCGCTACTTTTCAAGAGGGGCAATAAAATCTTATTGCCTAGCACATTATAAGTGATTAAAACTACCCTCAACACCACCCTTCCACTAATCTCTACCAACAAATAACCATGACACCCAAGCACAACCTCCATGTTACCAAATGTTTGCTCCACTTCACTTCATTTGTGTCACTAACAAGTTAGCCAAACCCATTGCTCAAGCTGGTGGTGGCACCCAAATAGTGACCAAACACCTTTTTCTTGGAAAATAAATAAATTTTGTTTAGAATATTTAAGAGCTAATATTACAACTAGATTTCCACATGACGACTGTCATCACTATATTCAAGAGAAGGATGATCCATCAGGGGATCCTACAAACCCAAGAGATAATATCCATAAAAGATATTGAGGTACTAGCCATCCTCGTCCAAACCCAACACAACCATATTGTAGACACTTAAAAATTTCCTAAATGGTATTACACACTTGAATTTGATCACTAACATCATTTCATCTTGAAATTCACCTTATTTTTGATTGTTTGATTAAATAAGCCTAGTTATTTAATTAAATGCATCATTTTCATCCATTGATCTAATTGATTTAATTAGATTAATTCACCCCCTTTCATCCTCACCTCTCATCTTGTTTAATTGAATAAATCAAAATATTTAATTTAAACCCCCTAAGTCCTCTCAATTAAATAATCTTAATTATTTAATTAAATGTCATTTTGAACCCCTTTTCATTAAATAAGTTAATTATTTAATGGATATCCTATTATTCCTCATCCTACACAATTAAAACTTAGTTTTAATTACTAATTGCTAATTTTCCTCACACTTCCACTTGTATAGGGAATATTCCAAAGGAATATTCTCCTATTTGGCTCCAAAAATGGAATATTCTTTTCAAACAAACTTTCAAAGTTGTTACAAAGTGTGTTTGTTTGAATCATTCTCATCCATTGATGCTTTCCTTGATCCATATGATCTTTGATTCTCATCCATTCATGAGAATCCTTTATCCATGTTTCACCCTTGATTCAATATTGACCATTGATTGATCAAATCGATATGAGCCTTTGATTCTTCATTTGCTCTCCTATAAATAATTCACCATTTAGAGATAAATGGATCCACCTTTTCAAAGAAAATTTATGCTGTTGAAATTCATACTCACTTATATCCACATTTAGCATTTATTAGCATTTTAGTTTATACTTCATCTATATTAGCTTAAGCATCCATTAATGGCATCCATTTTAGCTTAGTTTGCATCCATGGCTTGCATCTTTGAACTTTGTTTCCATTAGCATAGATTGCATCCATCTCCATCAAGCATTTTAGCATTTAACACTCATCTTCATCATGTTAAACTAGTTTTGCATCCATGTTTCGTTCATATTTCATTAGTTTCATCGGTTTTCATCAATAATATTGATTGGAACAACTTATATTATCCAAGGGATTGGGAAAGGGTCGCTATTCCATATCAATGCGACACCACTCCCCCAATGGGATAAGATTTTAAGTCTTAGAATAGGTTTCCTTTACATTTTTTTGTGTTTTTCATGATTAGTTTAATGGGTTCTTGTTCTTAGATGCTTTTGAATATTTCATTGGGATCATGGATTAGGGGATTAAATAGGGTTTAAATTCATTTAGATCTTGCATGTTTGATTTGTACTATGTCTATGATCACATTTTGGCACTAGAAGGAGGGCTATACCAATCGAATTTGATGAATTTCTCTTTAGATTTCAAATTTTTAAAGTTTGCAGATACAACAATGCTTATGGAGGATTCAATGACGTTATTAATGTGTGTTGCCATGTAGCGATGCCTTTGCTTGAATTACAACAACGCATATTAAATTCAATGTCGCATTTTAATCTATGATGCATATTACTTTTTGGATTTATTGTGAATTTGAAAATGGCGACGCTATTGATATAGCAACGCATTTGTCATCACTGTTTGCTGCAGAGCGATGCTTTCAAAACTTCACCAAAGCGACACACCTAAATTATAGTGACACATTTGTCAATTATAGCGATGCAATTGATTTCAACGACGCTTTTTACTAGTAAAGAAAATAGAGAGTAAATTTTTGCATGCGCTTTAAATTTTTAATGTCATATGCTCTCTAACATTCTACTAACATCTAGTTTTTGTTTTTGAGGCTAATTGATTTTGTAGGTTTGAAAATATTTGAAGTGAAGGAGCATGCTATCGTTTGACCATGCATTGTAAAAAGTTTTTTTACACTTATGGGACAATTATAACCATCTTATGCTACTTTGCTTTATGTTTTAGGACCACTAAATTTCCATTGGGTTAAAATTTACTTTCAAAGTTGGTTAAAATTAGACCCATACATCCTCATTTTGCAATATCGGTTAAAATTGAACAAAACAAACACACACATCCATTGGTGCTTAAAATGAAGTCATTTTTCTTTATGGTACCTTAAAATGAATGAGTGCTTTCTTTGCTCGTGTTCACTTGTAGTGTGTATCCACTCCCCTTGCACTTCATTTGATCTTGGATGAAGAGAAACACTCAAGTGTACTTTTATTACTTGTATACACTTGTAGTGTGTATCCACTCCCCTTGTGCTTCGTGTGATCTTGGGTGAAGACAAATAATCAAGTGTAATTTCATGCTTTGATTCACCCTTAAGAGAGGACTTGCTATGAGATACATCCCACAATGGAGAACTCATAGTCAAGTTCTTGCAAGCACGTTTACTGGCGGGCTATATTAAAGGATGTGAAATCATGAGAAATTAGCATCAATCTGAGCTTACAACATATGTACCTAATCCCATGCCTTAAGTGGGACAAGAACGGTTAAAGATCCTTAAGTGGTCAATCAAATGCATGTCAGTTCACTGTTCACGGTTTGTTGTCATTAAGAACCCTTGTTGTAGAAAGCTAACCAAGTCCATTTCCCAGTGTTTTTTAAGTAGTGCATTGGAATAGCATCGTTCCAAGAAGTTACATGCTTGGTTTTTGGTTGAGGCAATAAAACAAATAAGGAAGGGAATCGTTTGCTTGGCATGTCAAGATGATACATTTCCTTGATATAGCCTATGTATCCATTCCATCTTCATGGATTGATCATCTCTTAGGGGATGATGGTAAGCCTTGCTAGGATTGTTATTGCTTGTGAGTCAGTTTGACACATTGTTTGGTTCCAAAACAACTTAAACACACATCAACAAGTTTATCAAATTTCAAACCCCTTTTGGATCAAGTATGGATAACTTTTGAAAATTCCTAATATTGTTGCTTGTCCCTAAGGATTTTATCTTTAGAGGCTTCTAAATATTTGGAATTATATCTAAATCCACACTTTTCAAAGTTAGCATAGGGGACTATTGCCTTAGCTTCATGATTTTCACACAATGGACTTTGTGAAATGAAGGTTGCTTTGACATAGACATTTTAGTTTGAACATTAATTAATATTTTCTTGATGTGGTAATGAAACAATCTCACTTAAGCAAATATTAAGTCAAATGAACACCCCACATTGATGTATGTTCAAACATTGACTCCCCAAAACAAGTAAATTGAGACAAGGAAAGTATTGCAAAACATTGAATCCAAATTCTATTGTCAAAATCATTGGGTCCAAGTTCTATTTTACCAAAATCATTGAGTTCTTAAGGTTTTATCACTTTAGAGGTATATCGTGTTTCTCACCATCTTGGTCTTGCAAAATAAAGGTCCCTTTTAGGTTAACATTTTGGGTCAAAAAATTTCATTCGTTTCATTCATCTTCACACATTTTACATCACACTTCACCAAACAAACTTTAGAAACTTTCGGACACATCAACACTTTGGAATTAGAAATTTATCAAACCAACCCCCTAACTTAGCTACTCTATGTGTAAAATGGATCCTTTTCCATACACTTAGTTGATTTAGTTATCACATTTATGGACTAGTTTATCTTAAAGGTCACAAGTCTACCTTAAATATTTCCAAGTTCATTTGACACCTTTATCCATTACATCAAAACATCACAATCTTTAAGTCAAAAGTGTTATCCAAAATTTTGGAAAGTTCACGACCCATATCATTCACCCTTTTCATCTTCCATTAACATCATTGATCCAAAACAAATTAGAGGGTCCCTTTTACCAAAATTTGAGTCAAATAGAGAGTTTCAACATTATAAATCTCAACATACCTCTCCCATAGGTGAACCACAATTTATGGTTACAACATGATCACAACACGAGAATCATGGAATAAACCAAAAAAAAATCTACCACAAGTGATCCTACTCCATAATAATTTGATCCAAGCAGCCATTCCACCCCCTCACAACAACCACAAAATCTATTAGGATCATATGAAGTAGAAGATGCCACAAACAACCCACTTGAGCTCACTAAGGAAGAACTCCTTGAGTATAAACAAGATCATCAAACCTTAGAAAATGTGGCTCCAAATTTTTTCGCACAAACCTTGACACAAGGTTTAACCCAATCTACTAATTGACCAACTCCATCCCTTGCACCAAGTCAAACATTAACTTCTAGTCTTGCAACTAGGATTGCCACTGATCTTGGTCACACTCTCCCTTTAGGAGGCAACACACTTTTGGGTACCCAAAACACCAATCTTCCCTAAGACACAACTTGGACACCAACATTTGGTGCCCCATCTCATTCTTCCACCACCGTTCTTGAGCATCCCCTCCATCCATACAATCCAATTACATTCCATAACACCATGATGACCTTGACATTTCAATCACAACCATCTTCATCCATCATCACAAATACCAAAAGTGTTCCCAACATTACACAAGGTAATGTGAACCAAGTGCCTCAAATAGGACAATAAGGGGAAGATAATACCTTCATGCAAGGGAAACCCTTAACAAATAGTTCTGACAACCCCATTGACACATCGAAACAAGTGGTTACCCAAACTACTCAAGTCAATCCACCATCCACATCAGCCCCATCTATCCTCAATCCAAATCAAAGCAACACATTGATCACAAACCCCATCAACCAAGGTAATTCCTTGGTCCCACATCAAACACAACAAGGGAACCCTCAACATATTGGTCAAGGGAACCCTTCTAATCAATTGATCCAAGGTCAAAATGTGCTATTGACATCACAATACCAAATGGAACCATTGTCATCTTTACCATTGGTCCCCCAAATCATACAAAATCAAATGAGGTGCCAAACTTACATTCTTCCATCCCAATCAAAAATTTTACAAGGAATGGTAGCACAAAACAACCCACAATTCACTCACACCATGATCAACCAAACCCATCTCATGTATCCCAACAACAAAATGCTTCCATGTTGCAAGAACAACAAGCTCATGCTCTAGCTTTGCAACAAGTACAACAAGATTACCAACAAGCTCAAGCTCAAGCTCTTCAAGCAAAACAAGATCAAGCTCAAGCTTTACAACAAAAGCAAGCTTATCAACAAGCGCTACAACAACAAGAAGCTCAACAACAAGCCTTATTCGCACAATAACAACAAGAAGCTCAACAAAAATACTTAGTCACACAACAACAAGAAGAAGCATTGCTAGCATAACAATATGCTCAAAAACAAGTGCTTGTGCAACAACAACAACAACAGGAACAAGGTTTATACTATAATCCACAAAACATCGTTAATCCAAATATGTTAGGAGCATATACACCTCTACCACCATCACCTTCACAGTATCAAATTCCACCCTACACACCATACAACACCTCATCATATCAAAATCCCACTTACAACTCATCCTCCATCCCACAATACACAACATATGCTCCTCCACCAAATCCCCAAGATGATATGTCATCATAGCTCAAGGCACTCACACAACAGATCCAGGACATTCAAATAGGAAAAAATAAACCACATACACAACAAAACTTGTGTCCCTACCCATTCAGTAGGAAAACCACAATGATACCTTTCCCACCTAGTTTTGAGGTCCCTAAGTTTGATAAATACAAAGGGAGGGGAAATCCTATGGATCACATCAAATAATTCCATGTCGTGTGTATGGAGGTTGCTTACAATGATTCCTACTTGATGTGCCTCTTTCCACAAAGTTTGGCGGGCCCAACAATTAATTGGTTTTTGCTGTTGCCTCTAGGTATTAAGAAATTTCAAGCAATCATCAATAAATTCATAGACCATTTCTCCTTTAACCTCAACATGGATGTAAGCTTAGAAGAGTTGTACACTCTCAAGTAGAACAAAGGAGAATCCTTCACTAATTTCCTACAAAGGTGGAGACAAAGAGATAGTAAGAGTAAGTGGGCCATTCCCAACAAGCAATAGGTGGATATTATCATAGCAAATGTTGATCCAGGGCTATCGTTCCACTTAAAGATGCAATGTATCACCACCTACAATGAGCTTGTCCCTAGGGCCCTCAACATCAAGAGAGCCCTAATCTCACAGGGAAACACACAAGCATATAAAGACAACTTCCCATCTACCAGTTCAAATGTCAATCCTTACATCTAGGCTAAGAACAAGAATGTAATAAATGATGGTGTTGTGGATGCTCAATTCGTCATAAGTGCTCCTAGGCAAAACACAAATCAACCAACTAATGTGCAACTAACCATACAAAAAACCACCTCACCACCACAGAATAACCAAATCAACAACACCAACATGCAACAAAGAGGACCCCCAATAGGAATAACTACCCTAAACACAAATACACACCATTGGGGGAACCTATTGAGTCTTTCATGCAAAAACTGGTACAGTCCAACTTGATTACGCTCCCCAATTTTTAGAACTATCAAGAACCTCAAGATAAACCACCTTGGTGTAACGAAAAGGATCTTGGTGAATTTCGTAAGATCAAGAACTTATTGAAAATGGAGACATAACTATTGATGTACCAGAAGGTAACCAAGACCTCAAGATATGCAAGAATCCAATGCCAAACCACAACAAAGGGAAGAATTACACTAATGTGGGACATGTCTATTCCAATGTGGTTGCTTCTTGTGACAATGTTGTAATAGTCATCACCATTTGAGGACCTAGTGTGGAGTGTGGAGTCACCACACGACATGGAAAAGTTACAATCCAAGGAGCTTCATCCCAACCTAGGGCACAACCTACATTACCTATGTCAAACCCTAGTAACTACAGTATCCTAGATCCACTAAAGAAGACCCCCACATAGATGTCTATTCTGGAACTATTGAAGCTATCCCCCACACATAGGGATATACTAGAAAAGGATTTATTCACTTCCTCTGTCCCTAAGAATATTGATATAGAGTAGTTTCAAGCTATGGTAGGGCATATCACTACCCCTCATCTTCTCACCTTCTCGGAGCAAGATCTCCCAATGCAACCATCTCACAATCGTGCTTTACACCTTGAGTTTATTGTTCATAAGAATAAAGTTAAAAGAGTCTTAGTAGATGGAGGTGTTGGTATGAATATTTGTACCCTTCAATTGGTGAAGAACTTGGGTTATTCAGAGGATGTTGTAGAGTCTAAGCTAATGTATTATAAACTTGGTAGAATCTACTCAATTCAGAGGTTTAACTGATTGAAGAGTCCACTCCACATTGCTCAAGACTACATTGAGTTGTCAACCCAAGGCTTGTAAGCTTATGATAGTGCAACATTATATATGCCTTCAAAGATTCAAAACTACTTAAGTTACCGTACTCAGGTTATTCTACTTGCTAGAAAACTCACAAAATTGCAAAATAGTAAAAGACAACCAGAACTAGTGGCTACAGGTACCTATAGCTTAGGTTGTGACTGAATTGTTACTAATGAAATGATGCTGTAATAATTTAAAACTGATAAAAACTAATGACTCAACTAAATTAACCTCTAGAGTACTATTGGTTAACCATTGCATACATATCCATAAACATTCATTAACAATAAGTAAGAAATTGAATTCTAATTAACTTGCATATGATTCATGAAGTAGTGATAAACCTATAACAACTATTAAATATAAATAAATAACTAGAAAATGAAGTGAACAATACCTTGAGTGGCTTGCTCAAGCAACTGTTCTCACTTTAACTAAACCCAAATCTAGCTAATAGATTCTACGCATTCAATAAGATTAACTTCATTCATTGTATATTATGAAGATTACACAAGACCTTTCACATATTGTATTCAATCATTCTGAATATTTCATATCTTGAAACTGAAAGTAATTGATTACATAAAACTAAAAAACCAACTCTCTATTCTATGGATTCAACCAACAGTTATATACAAGCTTGAGGGAATCTATATTCAAAACAACTACTTAACTGAAATCATTAACTCCACTCTTAGATATTTGGAGTGTAGAGTTAAGACTGATTTATTCAACCTATAACTGAAAAGAAAAGGAATCATAATAGGACTAAAACTGTCAAAATATAATTGTATGTAAACATACAACCACTTGTCAAAATCCTATGAGTAAAGGAGACCTCTTCTTTAGCGTTTATTATCTAGTTATAATAACACCATGTTCAACCTTCATCAAGTGCCTTTAATTAACAACCATCACGTTCAACTTACCTAGATCTCCCCTGTTTTGGTGTCCATTTGTTACTTCTACTATGGGTTCATCCCGCAACTGATGTGCCAAAGTTCCTCTTTAGCTGCAAAAAAGTTAATTCCACAAAACATGTACACAAGGATAACTATCATCATTAAATCATAGCATTCCATCAAAATTCCATACACATCTTCATATAAACCATATAATACTAATACATTATAACCATGTAATTCCATCATTTTTATTTAAGGTTCAAGTCTGCATAATGGATATGAAAGGATAGTATAATGTAGAAACATTGTTTGGAAAGTGTATCTAAAAGTATCTCAGGATATGCATAAAAATAACAAAAAATAAGCTATTATCTGGACCTATCATCTCCCCCCAACTATCCTTTTTCTTATCCCCAAGAAAAACACTAGGGATTTTGATTGTACTACAAAGCGATTTGTCTCAAGTCCATATCCGTGTTAACCATTTGAATCTGTCTCAAATAGAAACCTTGATATTCTAAAATTTGCCTCATCCTGATAGTTCCTGCTCTCTCACATTCATCACCCTTCTCCCTAGTCCAATGTGGAACTGGATAGAGGAGGATGGGTGGATGAAAGGTGAGCAGTACCCAATGAGCTCCTTTGTTGACACCAATTTCCATATAATTGTGTGCCCTCTAAAGCATAGCAGTAAAATTATACACAAAATGTGGCTCTTTCTTTTGTAATTCAAGTGTTAAACTATTCTATCTATTTTGCACATGCTTGTAACACTGGTGTCCAATACCTACAACTAACATCTTCATTCTTTCATAGTCTGCCTCCATGAACTTCATGACTTTCTTACCTACTCCCTTATGTGTAAGAAGTTTCAACCATTCATCAATGATTACATCTGGATCCTTAGCCTCTCTTTTGATTAGAAGTGTAATGGATTTATCTTTTTCTTCATACTCTTCCATGATATCACCTCTAAGTTCATTCCTATAGTAAGAGGCAAGTGCCCTGATTTGCAGATCTCCCACAAAGATTAAAGGGTTCCATTCTGTCTCATCAGGTATTACATAGTTGTGCAAGTAAAAATCACACAACTGATCCTATTCTTTGGTGTGGAAGCAGTAAAAATTTCAAGAAACTCAGAAGTTTGACTCATGCCAATTGAATTTTTGCTAACTAGTCTATTGAACTAGAAACATAAAAAACCTTTCTTGTAGAAACAACACATAAGTTCTTGGTGGAGGCCTATATCTGACAATTTGTGCAGCCTTATCTGCTATCTCCTCCAACTGGACTATTGATTTGTTTAATTCCATATCTCTCTTCTCCAATTCCTTTGCATATTCTTCCTTTTTCTTCCTCCACTTCTCCTTTTCGTGTGAAAATTCATTAGTCACTTTCCACAATTGGTAGCCAAGCGAGAAGGTTGTATGATAATCAGGAGTTTTGAGAGGATGTGGTTTCCAATTGGCATTGCTAGTTCTTTATCCCTTGTCTTGGTATCAACCAACTGTGCCAACAAATCTAGCTTAGTGCCATGACCATACAGTGTAGTTTCTCCTCCATCTCCTGTATCTTTGCTTCTCTTTCTTTGTCCTTCCACTCATAAATTTGCACTAACTCCTCCAGGTGTTTAATCTTGTCTAGTGCCTCTTGGAGTTCTTTCCTTACATTTCTTTCTTCAATGTAAACCTCCCCTGTTTCTTCAAACTTCTCATTTCTTTCTTCATAATCCTCTGTTTAAAATTTCTTGGCAGTAAATATATCTTTTGATTCAGAATCAGAAGTTGTCATCACATTCCTTCTCTTCTTTGCTGGTATATTCACATTACCAAGAATATTCCCCTCTATTTCAGAGTCAGTTTCTACAATCATAACATTTTCCTGAGGTTGTTCTTGCTGATGTCATTTTCCTTGAGGTTGTTCTTCACTCATCTCTTCTCCTCCAGGTTCCCCTATATTCTCTTTTGAAGCCCCTTGTTTCCTCAATCTACCAGAGCATCTGGGTGTGAGTATTTATTTTTCAATTTTCTTCTTTTCCCTTTTAACACTCTTTTTCTACTTCGAAACTTCCTCCTTCTGCTTTGTATCATCATCTCTTTTCTTTTGAGTATCCCTCCTTTTCTTTGGAGTATTTTCCTTTTCTTCTAGTTTAGGGGGTGTAGAGGAGGTAGATGCACTACCTTTATGACCCTTAGATTTTTGTAATTTTGAAGAAGAAGGTAATTCCTCAACTGGATGTGGCTTAGATTTTCGTTCCTCAAGCTCCTCATGCTTTCCTTGGCTACGGGTAGGCAAAGCCACAAGTGAGACATGGGGGTTTTCCTCTATAGGCTCATCTTGGGGCTCATTTTGGGGTTTTGCATCCTCAGGTACTAAAAATGCATCCAACAAACTATTAATATCTATGCATTCCTTGAAATCTTCCCACTGCACTTGTGGGTATTGAATTCTTAAACTCCTTTTTATCAACATGGTAATTAAAAAATGATGGGAGAGACAGGTATCACTTTGTTTTCTCTGGTATTCTGAGGCCATCCATTTCAACAAATTGTACAATTTTTTTGGTACATTTGCTAACCTATTATGCCTAAGATGACTAAGTAATTTGAAATGAATTGTGTACAAAAGATTATGCCTACCATCATAGGTGATATATTTGACGATGTAAGAGGCATATCCGTTAGGATTCAGTCAGATTGGAGCAATAAACATTAACAATTATATGCATATTAAATAATAAAAATGAAGAATAGAACAAAAGAGATCAACATAGAAATTTAACGTGGTTCACCCAATATGAGCTACATCCACAGAAACTCAACCACTCAATGATTTTATTATCTAGTTGAAAACAGATTACAATCTCACGAATGCCACATCGCAACATACATCCTAACCACTTATAACAAGCTTTTTGGAAGCTTCTAGAATTAGGGTTTTACATTTTATTTTTTATTTGTCATGTTAACAAGAAAACCTTGATGTGTCAGTGGGAAAACCTTGATGTGTCAGCGAGAAAACCTTGACGTGTCAGCGGGAAAACCTCGACAAGGATACATTATGAGTGTATAGTACTTGCATGATTAGTTGCCACATACCAAAAATCTCCCACTTGGAGATTGATTAGGCTCCACACCAAAAAATCCCCCATTTGGAGACTGATCCTAGATGATACTATGACACTTGCAACTCCCACTGGATTACAAGTTTAGCTAGTTTCTTATATCCACCATTATCAGTCATGAAGGCCAACAAAAATTGATGAGGAAATCAACTTCTCCCATGTAACTCACTTTGTGAACATATATGTAGGTTTCTCACTCGTGTGAATTTTCTCCGGCTTGAACTGGCCATCCTCCAAAATTGACCGAATGAAGTGGTATTTGAGTTGTATGTGCTTAGTTTTTGAATGCAAAGCTAAGTTCTTAGTAAGATGAATGGCACTTTGGCTATCAGTGTATAAAAAATTATCTTCTTGTCATTGGCCCAATTCCTCCAGAAAACATTGTAACCAAATCATCTCCTTGCTAGCTTCTGTAGTAACAACATACTTAGCTTCAGTGGTTAAAAGCGCAACAACCTTTTGCAACCTTGAAATCCAACTAACTGTAATACCTCCTATAGTAAAAACATACCCTATAGTACTCCTCCTGCTATCAATATCACCTGCCAGATCAAAGTCAACATATCCTTTTAGAGTAGAATTTGTTCCTCCAAAACATAGTTTCTTTGAAGTAGTACCTCTTAAATATCGAAGAATCCATTTTATTGCATTCCAATGTTTCACTCTTGGATTGTTCAATACCTGCTCACAACTCCCACTACATGTGCAATATCTGGCCTTGTGCATACCATTGCATACACCAATCTACCAACTGCAGATGCATATGGTATCTTAGACATTTTGTCTTCCTCCTCTTTTATCTTTGGACACATATCCTTAGTCAACTTAAAATGACTAGGCAAAGGTATACTAACTGCTTTTGCATTTTGCATGTTAAACCTTTTCAACACCTTCTCTGCATACTCACTTTGAGACAAATAATTTTTTGTTTATCCTGTCCCGTGTGATCCTCATACCAAGGATTTATTTTGTTGCACCCAAATCCTTCATAGAAAATGAATTTTCTAATTTATTCTTAAGTTCATTAATATGTTGCATGTTAGACCCGACAATAATCATATCATCAACATAAAGCAATAGGATAATATAGCTGCAATTACCCAATTTCTTAAAATAAACACAATAATCAGAATGACATCTTTTGTAACCTTGTTCAACCATAAAACCATCAAATTTAAAATTCTATTGCTGAGGTGCTTGCTTCAGGCCATACAAACTCTTCTTTAACCTGCACACAAATTTCTCCTTACCCTTGACCTCATATCCCTATGGTTGCTACATGTATATTTCCTCTTCCAAATTCCCATGGAGAAATATTGTTTTCACATCTAGTTGTTCAAGATGCAAGTCTTACACAACCACAAGACTTAGAATGGTTCTAATAGAAGTCATTTTTACAACCAGAGAAAATATTTCATCAAAATCTATACCCTTTTTTGTGCAATTTTTTTTACCACGAGTCTGGCCTTATATCTTTTCTTGCCTCCATCTTCTTCCTTCAACCTATAAACCCATTTATTTGGAATTTTTTTTTTACCTGTAGGCAATTGGACTAAGTCCCAAATATGATTATGTAGCAAGGAATCCATTTCCTCTTTCATGCCTAGCTCCCACTGCTTTTTGGTATCTACCTGCATTGCTTCTTCATAACCTTCAAGTTCACCAGAATCAGCTAATAATATAAAATATAATGATGGAGAAAATATTTTTGGAGGTCTAGTTATCCTTGTAGAATATCTAACATTTGCAGGAGTCTGTGGGATAACTTGTTGTTGAGCATCAAGTACCACTAGCATTTTATTTTCTAGAATCCCATCTAGCACCACATATTCATTTTTGGCCTCTTCATGCTTTCCTATAGCTGATTCGTATACATGACCTTCTCATTGAATATTACATCTCTGCTTCTAATTATTTTATGATTTTCATAATCCCATAAATGATAACCAAATTCATCTACTCCATATCCAATGAAGGTACATTTTTTAGACTTAGCCTCAAGCTTGGTATTATTTTCAATATCAACATGGACAAAAGTTTCACAACCAAAAGTTTTTAGAAATGAATAGTTTACCTTTTTACCTGTCCAAGCCTCCTCTGGAATGCCACCATTCAAAGGATTTGAAGGTCCCTTGTTTATTAAATAAATGGTGGTATGTATAACATCTTCCCAAAACTATAAGGGTAGTCCAACATGCAATCTCATGCTCCTTGCATGCTCCATAATGGTCCTATTCATCCTCTCAAACACACCATTTTCTTATGGGGTTCCAGGAACCATTTTTTGCCTATGGATTCCATTGTATGAACAGTAATTTTCAAATTCTCTGCTGCTATACTCGCCTCCATTATCAGATCTGAGACACTTGAACTTTTTTCCTGTCTCATTCTCAACCAAAGCTTTCCACTTTTTAAAAGTTTCAAATACTTTTTATTTTTATTTTAGGAAATACACCCATGTTTTCCTAGTTGCATCATTAGTAAAAGTAACATAATAACAAGAGCCACCAAGAGAAGATACCTGAGCTGGTCCCCATACATCTGAATGCATAAGCTCTAATTTTTCACTCTTCTTCTCTTTCCCAACTTTGAGAAATCATAATTTTTTTTTCCATAAACACAATTTTCATAGAACTCCAAGTCAATATGCTTCAAACCTAGTAGCAAATTTCTAGAGTGAAGGATCTTCATCCCTTTCTCACTCATGTACCCAAGTCTATGGTGCCACAATTCTGTTTCTATCCCTATAACAAGTGCTATAACTGTCTCAGTAGCAACTATTTTTGTAGCAGCTAAGGTAGAATAAGTATTACCAGTACACAAATACAAAGTGCCTACCTTTTCACCTTTAGCTACTACTAATGCACCTTTAGTGACCTTCCAAAATTTATCTGAGAAGGTTACCATGCAGCCTTCACAACCTAGTTGTCCTGCAAAGATTAAATTCTTTCTCAAATTTGGAACATGCCTTACCTCCTGTAGCAACCATTCATTTCCATTCTACAACTTGATTTTTTATTTTTCCTTTTCCAATAATCTGACAGGGTTCACCATCTACCAAATATACCTATCCAAAATCAGCTTAAGTATAATCTATAAAATATTTCCTATGGGGTGTGGCATGAAATGAAGCCCCTGAATCTATTACCCAATAATCATTAGCATTATCTAAACACAAAATTAAAGCATCCTGTAATTTATTACTTGCAACATTAGCTTCCTTACTATCATCATGTTGTCCATCTCCTTGTTTTCCCTTTTGAGACCAACAGTCTTTCTTGAAGTGTCTTGGCTTTCCACAGTACCAACAATCCATTCTTCCTCTATATTTAGATCTGCCTTTCTTTGACTTCCCTTGTGACTTCCCACGATTTGTTGGGATTTTTCCTCTCTCCTTTGTTCTTCCCCTATTCTCTACAATCAAAGCATTACCCGATGTTGAACTCTCACCTGTGCTTTTCTATCGCATTTCCTCGCTAAGGATAACACCAATAACATCATCAAATTTCAATGTATTTGAACTAGAGACAAAGTTACAACCATTACCAAGCTATTCCAGCTTTCTGGCAAAGAACATAAAACTAAGAGAGCCCTCACCTCTTCATCAAAATTCACTTTTATAGAAGTTAATTGACTAGTAATCATATTAAACTCATTTAAATGATCTGTCACAAATCCACCTTCAATCATTTTCAGATTAAATAAACACTTCATGAGAAATACCTTATTTGAGGCTGAGAGTTTTTCATACAATTTAGCCAAAGCTTCCATCAGATCCTCTGTTGTCTTTGCTTCTGTTATATTGCATGCCATAAATGGTTCTAGACACAACTAAATGGTTCCCGATGCCTTTCTATCCAGAATCTCCATTCTTCATCGAACATCGTAGCTTCTTTCTTTGTTTTTCCTTGCAATGGCTGCCATAGATCCTTTTGATACAAATAATCTTCCATTTTCATCTTCCATAATTGATAATTCTAGCCGTTGAACTTCTCAACCTTGAATTTGCCTTCTTCCATTGCTCCGACTCAAATCTAGAGGTTTCTCGCCAATCGACCGAAATACACGCATCTTTGATACTAGTTGTTAGGATTTAGGTAGATTGGAGCAATAAGCATTAATAATTATACGTAGATAAATAACCCATAAATAACAATGAAGAATAGCACAAAAGAGATCAACATAGAAACTTAATATGGTTCACCCAATATGGGCTACATCCACAAAAAATTAGCCACCCAATGATTTTATTAGCCAGTGCAAAACAAATTACAATATCATGAATGCCACACCACAACATACATCCTAACCGCTTATAACAAGCTTTTTGGAAGCTTCTAGAATTAGGGTTTTACAAAGTCATTTTTTTCATTTGACATGTTAACAAGAAAACCTTGACGTGTTAGCGGAAAAACCCCAACGAGGATACATTATGAGTGTATAGTACTTGCATGATCAGTCGCCACATACCTACAACATCTTTCCCACAACTAGGGGAGATAAATTCTTTTCGTACCCTATGATGAGGAGTCCAACTCTTCTCCTCGTATGCAAAATTCTTCCCTGGTTGCAACTGCGTTAGCTCATGCTAGAAATTCCACCCTTGTCTTGGTAGTCGTGTAACTTGTGCAATGGTAGTTTCAGAGGTGCCTAGTGACAATCCCTTTACCATGGCTTCATCATATTGAAGAGTATCCACAAACCTTCTTATTGAGTCATTACTGAATTCCGTTAATTTCAAGAAGTAATCTAGCCAACCAACCCTTGTAAAAATGATTAGGACTGTTGTATCCTCCAAAATTTGTTGGTGAGTCACTGGCTCCCTTCTTATAACATCTCCTTCCATCCTTGCTTACTTCTCTGCTTAATGCACTAAATTCAGCTTTGGAAATTCCACTCAATCTTTCCTATCACCTTCAAAAACCATTCACTTCCTTTCAGTTTCCTCGTGTATCCTTACTACCATTCCATACTGCAAGTTTCCCTTCTCAATAGCAACTTAATTCAAGCTCATGAAAAGAATCTAAGTTCAACTTTGGTCTAAACTAAGCTCAAGTTCTAATAAGTTCTCAGGGTTTAATTTTAGCAATTTGGAAATAACAACGAAAATGGTAGTAAAAATAAAATATAATTAAGAGGGTTTTGCATGTCATTGTATTCATTAAATTTGATTTGGGTGGCAGATTTGAAAACACTGATGAAAAGACCAAGTTGTGTTGGTGAAGTGACCTCACTTCACGTTCATGACTTAGAAGTGGGTTAAATACGAAATGATGATAATTAGTGATATAATAGTTTGCATGCATGGAGTAATATAAAAATATAATGAAAGTTTAAAGAAGACTTAGAATAATCATGATAGCATACCTAAAGTACCACCTTGAAGAAATAACCATCAGTCGCGCGTGGAAATTGGAAAGAATATATATGTTCATAGATTCAATGTGATATATATAAAATACAAGGTAATGAATAGTGGGTGGCGAGTGCAAATGATGGGACGGGTATTATGGATATGAGTTGGCGATTTGATATCTCAAGTATTTGAAATGCAAGCGGGCAATAAAATAATTATGCTGTGGGTACTTATTATGAAAGATGGATAAGACGTGTGGATATTTGGAAATAAATGTGCATGAACTTGCAGTAAATATGGCACCAAATAATTTTGAATTTTCTTTTTGGCTTCCAGTCGATGCTACGGGTACCTGCAGTGTCAGGACCCATTTTGAACATTGACATAATTAAGCTACAGGTCCCTATGACATCAAGACCCTTTTGAATATTTGAAGCAAGTCCCTTTGAAGGTATTGTGAATATTATTATAACATGTAGTGTATGCTTGTATGAGAAAATGAAAAATTAAGCCCAGGTGAGCTCAAAGACTAAGTTGTGCAGCTCAATCTCTGGGTCACCAGAAGTGTTTGGTATATCATGTATTGCTGAATCATCACTCTGTGTGTCAGATTCTGTGTTTGGTTCATTGCAAGCACCGTATTGTTGAAATAGTGAAAATATGAAATCATCCTTTTGCAATGGTTTCTTATATAACTTCAGTCTATGGCCATTTACTAGAAGTGAAAACTGTACTGCATAAATGGTGTGTAACTGGACCGCCCCATTAGGATAAATTCGACTAATTTCATAGGGGCCCAACCATTTGGCTTGAAAATTTCCTTTAAAGTCCTTATACCATGAATCATATAGTAGTGCCCAATCCTCCACAATGAACTCCTTGGTTTTGATGTATTGATCATGCCACTTCATTCTTTGTTTTTGAACTACCTCTGTGTGATGGATTGCTTTCATTCTTATCTCATCCAACCCATTTAAAGTATGTAGCCTTTCCTTTTGAGATTATGTTAAATCCATTTCTAGTTCTACTGTTGTCCTTAGTGCTTTATATTCAAATTCAATAGGAAGGATTGTTGTCTTACCATAAACTAGCTCATAAGGGGTGAATCTAGTGGTGGTTTTCCATGTTGTTCTGTAAGCCCATACTACTTTAGGCAACCTTGCAACCAAATATTTCCTATGCAGCTGTACTGTCCTGGTGAGAATACTTTCAATCTACCTATTAGTGACTTCCACTTGACCATTAGCTTGTGGGTGGTAGGGTGTTGATTTCTTGTGTCTAATTTTGTATTCTTCAACTAGCTTGGTGATTAGGTCAGAAGTAAATTGTGGGCCTTGATCAACGACTATCTCTCTAGGTACTCCATACCTAGTAAATATATCCTCATATAAGAACTTAGCCATATTTCCATCTCTAACAAATTGCAAGGCCTTTACTTCCACCCATTTAGTCAAGTAATCAGTACAAACAAGGATGTATTCTTTATTGTTAGATGTAGGAGAGATCGATCCAATGAAGTCTAAACCCCATTTATCAAAAGGTACTAAGGTCAGCTGAGGATGTAAGGGCATTTCATCACTCTTGTTTGGTCTTCCCATTCATTGACACCTATCACAACTTCTCGTGTATTTAACAATGTCTTTGTGCAAAGTAGGCCAATAATAGCCAGTTATAGGAATCTTAAAGGTTGTTCTTTTTGCTAAAAAATGACCTCCACATGGCTCATCATGGGATGCCTTCATGATTTCAAAGATATCATCCTCCCTAATACACCTTCTCATGATGTTTTCAGGGTTAGTATAAAATAGATAACCAGATACCCAAGATTTTGGAAAACATTTGTGAACCGTCTTTTCTCCCTTGGAGAAAAGTGTGGTGGAATCTTCCACATGACCAAATAACTGGAAATATATGCATACCATGGTACCTACACTTGTAGAGGAAATAAGTGTTCATCTGGGAATGAATCATCTACCACTCCTCCAACTGATTGTGTTGGAAATCTTGACAAGAAATCTACCACTACATTTGCTTTACCAGGTTTATTAGCTATGGTAATGTCAAATTCTTGTGAAAGAAGTAGCCATCTTACCAGCCTACCTCCAACTACTGGCTTGTTCATCAAATACCCGATTGCTGCATGGTTTGTATGGACAAAGACTCAATAGCCAGTAATATAGTGCCTGAATTTGTTGATAGCATATACTACATCAAGCATCTCTTTTTCTGTTACAATATAGTTCAACTCTGCGCCCTTAATTTTTTTTCTAATATAGTATATTGCATACTCTTTGTTGCCTTCCTTCTGACCCAAGATCGCTCCAATGGAAAAATATGAAGCATCTATATGTATGTGGAAAGGTAGAGTCCAATTAGGACCTCTCAATACTGGTGCTTGAGTCAGAACCTTCTTCAGTTCTTCAAAAGAGTGTTGACACTCAAATGTCCATTCAAATTCAATTTCCTTACTCAACAAAACAAATAATGGTGCAACAATCTTACTAAAATCTTTGGTAAACCACCTGTAGTAGCTTGCATGGCCAAGAAAGCTTCTAATATCTCTTTGTTTATGAGAAATAGGTAAGGTAGATATTATTTCTATTTCATGTGGATCAACTTGAATTCCTGCATTGGATATAAAGTGTCCCAATATAATTCCCTGTGCCATCATCATGAAACACTTCTCATTGCTGAGCAACGAGTTGTGTTCTTTGCAGTGTTTCAACACTTTTCCAGATTATTAAGAGCTTCCTCATAACTTTCACCACAAGTAGTGAAGTCATCCATGTATATCTCCATGCATTCATGTGCATAATTAGAAAATATGTTGAGTACTGATCTTTGAAAGATAGCTGGAGCATTGCATAAACCAAAGGGCAGGACAAAGTAAGCATAATTCCCCCAAGGACATGTGAATGTAGTCTTGTCCTGATCTTTTGGAGCAATTTTAATCTAGTTATAACCACTAAAACCATCAAGGAAAGAGAAGTACTTCTTCCTAGCTAGAGAATCAAGTACTTGATCTATGAAGGGCAGAGGAAAGTGGTCTTTCCTAGTGGATGTATTCAATTCCCTGTAGTCTACACAAACTCTCCATTTCTCACCTTTCTTGGGAACAATTACCAAAAGGTGAGATCTATTCACTGTCTGATATTAGATAGATAAAACTTGCATCAAGGAGCTTTTGTAGGTCAACTTTCACTATCTCCCTCAAGGTAGGGTTCATACATCTTTGTGGTTTCCGAATGGGTCTATATCCATCATTGATATAAAACGTGTGCATACATAAATTAGGATCTATGCCTTTCATATCATGGTAATCCCATGCATATGTTGCTGAGTGTGCTTGCAACACTATTTGTAGAGAGTTTTGCTACTCTTTTGTCAAGGCATTATTTATGTTTAACTTCCTTCCTAACATGATTTCCAATTCCTTTGATGAATCTTGAACTAATGAGAGATCAAGACTTGGTATGATGGGTAGACATTGTTGAGGTAGTAATGAATGAAATAGCTATGATATCTCTTATGTAGAATTGGTGGGTATAATACTTTGCAAGGGGTCTTGTAGGCATATGAGGCAGTCTTGTTGCTGCGGGCTCCTACCATAGTCATTTTGGATTATGTGAGCAATAAGCTCGTCTTCATCTTGATCATCTAATAAGGGGTTGCGCTCTATAGTTACCAGTGTCTACAAAAGAATAGTTATCCTCATCTAAACTGGGCCAAATATTTTTCTTAAAGTCAACATAAGGTTGGGTCAGTGGATAAAGAACCAAGTTCTTAATGATAGTCCCATTAGATATAATCATTTTTCCATACCTACAACCTATAAATGCATCGACTGTAGCTAACCAAGGCCTACCTAGGATGAGTGGGTAACTTGTAAGATTAAATTTGGGTTGTAGCATTATAAAGTCTACAGGATATTCCCAAGAATCCAATGCAATGACTAGGTCTTCAATAATTCCCTCAGGCTTGACTGTGGATCTATTAGCTAGCTATAAAATAGTTTGTGTAGGCCTGAGGTTAACTAATTGAAGCAACTACATTGTTTCTTGTCATGACATTGATTGTTTCCTCCAAATCTATCAGAGTATTCTTAGTGAGGGTTCCATTAATCTTAACATCCACTAATGGACTACCAGGATCTGTATACTTAGGGACAATAATGTTCCCTAACATAATGTCTGGAAGATTACCCAAGACATGGACTGTCCAAGGATCTTTTATTTTTTTGCCTAGTTTCTTAAGATATAAATCCCTTATAGTTTTGGTGTAGACAGGGATGTATTTGATAGCTTAGATAAGTGAAATATTGATGCTCACATCTTTCAATTGACCTAAAAGATCTATCTCAGCTAGTGTGTTATGCTTTTAAACAACTAGGCATTTAGGAAAAGGTGGCTTGGGACTTGAGGTAGTTTGGTGTACCTGATTTAACTCAGGTTAAAAAGGGGATTTTTTTGAAGCCTCAACTGTAGGTTCCTCATCCTCCATTTCTATAATTTGGGGGGATGAAGGTCCAACAAGTTATTTTCCTGATCTGACGTGGACATCACTTACCTCTACCCCATAGGTGGGGTATTGCATAACTTCATTAGTATAAGCCTATTGAACATGCTTAGTGTTAGGGTTAGGTACTACAAGTTGGGTAGGTATTTGTGGTTGCTTGGGTGGATTATTTGTAGGATTTGATGGAGGCATTAAAGCTTATTGTTGTGGTGGAGGAGGGAGCATAGGCTAGTGATAGTTCATATTTTGCTGTTGCCATTGATGGCCTTTTTGCCATTGAGGTTGCCATTGATTTTGTTGGGTTGGCCATTATGGATTATAATTAGAACCCTAAAAAAATTGTTGTGCCCCAATATCTGGTTGCTGGTTCCAATTTGGTTGAGCTTGTGGCCATTGTTGAGGGTTTTTCCAGTGGTTTTGGTTTGATTTCCAGGGCTGAGAGTTCCAAGCAGAAAAGTTTTGATTCCCAATAGGAAAGAATGAATTAAAGCTAAGGGGTTCTTGTGGCATACCTTTTCTTTGCTACCATGGCATCCTTTGTGCTATATAGAAGAGTTGTCCATCATCTCCTTCAATTGGCTGAAAATTAGGTTTCTTAACTTTATCTTGTTGGATACTTGCCACTCTCCTACATTTGCAATTTGCTTTTCTTTGCTTGTAGCTTAGACAATATTAAGTGAGCATAGCCTCAACTTCCTCATACTTCTTAATGTCGAGAATATCCAACTAAGTAGCCAAATGGCTGATTATATCCTCCATGTTTGATAACAAAATTGTTAACTCAATCTTTGAAACCCTTGAAGATGATTTACCAATAGTGGATGCACTATCTCCTCTTGGCCTTTTTGTAAAGGTCCTATAATAATTCATATAGGCCTTACAAATGTCTGGAAATGGTAGCTGGGAAATATCTCCTTGACTAATGAGGTTTAGTGCATCCATGTAGTCATCATTAACTCCCCTCAGAAAGACCAACTTGAGGGACTCTTCTGACAACTTGTTTTATGGGTTTTTCTTAGAGAAAATTGAAATCTCTCCACATAATCTTCCAAAGGCTCATCATCCTTTTGTGACATTATAAAAATGTCATCTTTCCTCCTATCAGGTCACCTACAATAGTCTTGATACCTTTCTAGGAATAAGGTCTTCACGGTGTCCCAATCAGGAACAACATCTCAGCCTAACCCCATGAACCATCTTAAGGTTGCATCCTTAAGAGTTACAAGGAAGAGTTTGAGCCTGTGAGCATCAATAGTATAATCATAACTCTGACATAGGGAATCAAACTCAAAGAGAAATGTATTTGGGTCCTTAGTCATTAACCCATAGAAGACTGGTAAGGCTGAAGGAGGGATATTCTTAGCTGTGTAGCCCTTTGTTGGCCAGTGATAGGAAAATCAAATGTTGGGCATTCAACATCATCATCCATTGCATCCCCCATGGTGCGATATGTTCCTTTTGTACATGTGCTAGATGTTGGTGATAAGGAAATTTCTTCTTTAGTTTTACCTTCGCTCTACATATTGGATTCGCCAATTTTGGATATAGCTACTTGGCATGTAGAGGGAAGGAATCTACCTCTGCATACATGTAATATTGCTTTTTAACACAACGGTCTTGCACAATGTTAGTGTATCTTTGGTGTTGGAAAAATATTATATCTAACATTCCTAATGCTGGAAGGAAAATTTAACTATGAAAGCTGTGAAAACAAGTCTATGAAGATAGTACCATCCCTGATAATGACACCAAAAATGTAGAGTCTAAGCTAATGTATTGTAAACTTGGTAGAATCTACTTAGTTCAAAGGTTTAACTGATTGAACAGTCCACTCCACATTGCTCAAGACTATATTGAATTGTTAACACAAGGCTTGTAAGCTTATGATGGTACAACATTATATATGCCTTCAAAGACTCAAAACTACTTAAGTTACCCTACTCAGGTTATTCTACTTGCTGGAAAATTCACATAATTGCAAAACAGTAAAAGACACAACCAAAACTAGTGGCTGAGTACCTACAACTTAGGCTGTGACTTAATTGTTACTAATGAAATGATGCTATAATAATTCAAAACTAATAAAAACTAATGTAATAAATTAACCTCTAGAGTACTACTGGTTAACCATTGCATGCATATCCATAAGCATTCATTAACAATAAGCAAGATATGAAATTCTAATGAACTTGTATATGATTCATGAAGTAGTGATAAACTTATAACAACTATTAAACATAAATGAATAACTGGAAAATGAAGTAAAAAACAATACCTTGAGTGGCCTACTCAAGTAACTGTTCTCACTTTAAGTAAACCTAAATCTAGCTAATAGATTCTATGTATTCCATAAGATTAACTCCATTCATTGTATATTCATGAAGATTACACAAGATCTTTCACAGATTGTATTCAATCATTCTGAATATTTCATGTCTTGAAATTGAAAGTAACTAATAACATAAAACTAAAAAACCAACTCTCTATCCTACGGATTCAACCAACAACTATATACAAGCTTGAGGGAATCTTTATTCAAAATAAACACTTAACCGAAATCATTGACTCCACTCCTAGATATTTAGAGCATAGAGTTAAGATTGATTTATTCAACCTATAATTGAAAAGGAAAAGGAATCCTAATAGGACTAAAACTATATCAAAATAGAATTGCATGTAAACATACAACCACTTGTTAAAATCCTGAGTAAAGGAGACCTCTTCTTCAACATTTATTAACTAGTTATAATAACACCATGTTCAACCTTCATCAAGTGCCTTTAATCAACAACCATCACGTTCAACTTAACCTGGGGATCCCCTATTTCGGTGTCCAGTTGTTCCTTTTACTACAGGTTCATCCCGCAACTGTTGTGCCATGGTTCCTCTTTAGCTGCAAACAAGTTAATTCCACAAAACATGTACACAAGGATACTATCATTATTAAATCAAAGCATTCCATCAACATTCCATACATATCTTCATATAAACCACATAGTACTAATATATTATAACCATAATTCCATCATCATATTTAAGGTTCAAGTCTGCATAATGGATATGAAAGGATAGTATAATGTAGGAACATTGTCTGGAAAGTGTATCTAAAAGTATCTCAGGATATGCATAAAAACAACAAAAAAAAGCTATTATTTTGACCTATCAGATGCTATTGAAAAAACAAGGAGTACAACCATAAGGGCATATGACAATCAAGAATGAGTGTTGCAAGGCATCATCAAGCTACCTATCCAGGTGGGACCCGTCATTGCTAAGACCACATTCCAAGTGCTAAATCTTGACCTCCCCTACAACATCCTGCTTGGTTGACCATGGATTCATGTCATGCAAGCTCTAGCTTCCACCTATCACCAATGTGTCAAGTTTCCTTTTGAGGATAAAGAAGTTACTATGCATGGAGATCCTGAACCTTTCTACTATTTTAGGAACCTTGAGACTAAGTTCTAAAAGATCCCCCAAATACCTAATAATGATGTGTTAGGGTTAGTAGGAAGATATCTAATAGTTGAATATAGATTTGATCAATAAAACAGAGAAATAAAACACAAAAAAATTATAGCAAAAATAAGACAACACAGAGAATTTAACATGGTTCACCCAATATGGGCTACATCCACAAAACTGTAGCCATCCAATGATTTTATTATTCAGTGCAAAACATATTACAATCTCACGAATAATTACCTACTACAACTCCAATCCCAACCGCTTATTACCATCTTTTTAGAAGCTTCTAGAATTAGGGTTTTACAAAGTCAATTTTTTATTTTGTCGGTGACGAAGCAAGAAAATAGGAGATTTTTTTTTCTCAGGGGCTGCCCCCCTTGAACCCCCACTCAAGTCTCAACCCAGCCCTAGCCCCGACCCCTGGCAAGGTTACATGAAGAGTGTACAGTATAACATGATCAGTCACCACATACTAAAAATCTCCCACTTGGAGACTGATCAGGCTCCACACCAAACAATCTTCCACTTGGAGATTGATTTTGGATGACATAGCTACACTTACAGTTCCCACTGGAAATAAGCACCTTGGACCTTGTTGCTTTGTTAAACTTTTAACCATGAAGACAAATCGAAGCTAAAGAGGAGCTCAGCTTCTCCCTTGTCACTGCCTTTGTAAATATATCCATTGGATTGGCATCTATATGTATCTTTTCCAGCTTTACCTATCCATCCTCCAACACTCATCGAATGAAATGATATCTCAGTTGTATGTGTTTGGTTTTAGAGTGCAAGGCTAAATTCTTTGCAAGATGTATAACAATCTGGCTGTCTATAAACAAGTGATTTTCAGTCTGTTGTTGCCCAACTCTTCCATGAAAATTTGCAGCCATATCATCTCCTTTGCTGCCTTTGTTGCAGCAACATAATCTTCCTCTATGGTGGATAAAACAACCACCTTTTGTAACTGAGAAATCCAACTCATTGTTGTCCCACCAATTGTAAATACATAACTTGTGGTACTCTGCTTGGTATCTATATCCCCTGCCAAATATCAGTATTAGAGCTCCCAAAACATAAACATTTATTAGATGTACCTCTCAAGTACATGAGATCCATTTTACCGCATTCCAATGCTCAACTCCAAGATGACTCATATACCTACTAACAACTCCTACAACATGTGCAATATCCGATCTTATGTATACCATGACGTGCATTAAATTACCTACAACTGAAGCATATGGTACCTTGGACATTTTGTCTTCCTCCTCTTGTGTCTTTGGACACATATCCTTTGTCAATTTAACATGACTAGGCAAAGGTGTACTAACAACTTTAGCATTCTCCATATGAAATCTTTGCAACACCTTATCAATATAATCAGCTTGAGATAAAACCAATTTTCTATTTTTCCTATCTCTTGTAATCTTCATACCAATGATTTGCTTTGTTGCCCCCAAATCTTTCATAGTAAAAGAATTCGCTAACTAATATTTTAACTCCTTAATGTGAACCATGTTAGACCCTGCTATAAGCATATCATCAACATATAAACATAAAATAATGTAGCTATCATCATCTAACCTCTTAAAATAAACACAATGGTTTGAATTACACCAACTGTAGTCATGCTCAACCATAAAGCTATCAAATTTAATATACCATTATTGAGGTGCTTGCCTCAAGCCATATAAACTTTTCTTCAATCTGCACACCAATTTCTCCTGACCTTTGATCTTAAATCCTTGTGGTTGTTCCATATATATTTCCTCTTCCAAATCACCATGGAGAAAGGTTGTTTTAACATCTAGCTGTTCCAAATGCAAATCTTCAGTAGCCAGAATACTTAAAACAATGTGTATAGAAGTCATTTTAACAACCGAAGAAAAAATCTCATCAAAATCAATACCCTTTTTCTATGCAAATCCCTTTACAACTAACCTGGATTTAAATATTTTCTTACCTCCATCCTCCTCTTTCAACCTATAAACCCATTTGTTTGGTAAAGCCTTTTTACCTGCAGGCAACTTGCATAATTTTCAAGTTTGATTTTTTAGCAAGGAGTCCATTTCTTCTTCCATTCGATGCTCCCATTGAACCTTGGTATTAGGGAAAACTTTAAGAAACCCCCCCTCGGTGAAGGTGTAAAATCCTGGCGAATCTTGTATACTTCCCTATAAAAATATTAATTTTAGTGGCAAACTTTTTCGTTTTTCATGGAAAAAAAAAGTCCATTGTTGAATATTTTCTAATTGTTAGAAGTCTGTGGAAAATCTTGGCGAAATGCAATTTTTTTAAAACTACTAAATTTTTTCCATTGGCGATTAAAATCTATTTTCAAACCAATAAAATATTTCAATTGGTGAATTAAACTTGTTTTCAAACCAGAAAAAATAATTTTGTTGGCAATTAAAACTTTTTTTCAAACTAAAAAATAAAATTCATTGGCGAATTAAACCTATTTTCAAATGATTAAGAAAAAAACATTGGTGAATTAAACATTGTTTAGTAAGTGAAGGATGCGCAAAAGTTTTCATAAAAGTGAAGCATTTATGAAGGTTTTTTACTGGCGCTGGACGTACATTTCAAAATTGGCATTAATGGAGATGGCTAGAAAATTGAGATGTACTAAAGACACACATCTCATGTAGCCAATCGCGGTGGGTGGTTGTCAGGAAGCCAGTGAACCAGAGAAACAATGGAGGCCAGTTTCACCTTGACATCGCAGAGGAAGCTAGACCCTTTTGTTGGCAAAGCGTTTGTGAAGCGACTGTGGGGTTTATTTCTCTTCAAGGATGTGCAGGTGGCGCAAGCAGTTCAATTTATTTTAGGTAATGGCTTTGAAAAATTAAAGCACAGATACAGGACCAATATGGATATTTATTCGTTGGTCATGGCTTGGGGTCTGGACTTAGGAGAGCCAGTAGATGTAGTGAGGAAAGTCATGAAAAATTTGGTTACAAAGATTTTTTAGAGGATATGGAAGGCATTCTGGAATGGGCGATACCAGGAGTTGAGCTTGTTAAGGTTGAAGGAATGGATGGTGGAGGCTCGAATCTCACGGATTTAAATCATCTCTTTATCAGGTGGCCGGAAGGACACACCAAAGCTCTGTGGCAAGAAGATGCTTAGTGCGGGTGGCAAGCACTCAAAATCTGCATCGAGCTAATGGAGGTCAAGGAGGTCATAGAGAATCTCAAATACATCGCTAGAGCAGAGATGTGTGAAAAGAAGAGTTTGCGTCCGAGGAAGAATATGAAGCCGTTAATGGAGATAGAGCCGTTGGAGACGGGTAATTCATCGAAGGTGTTTGAGTAGTACAAGTTTTTAAAAAAGAATAGATTTCAGGCAATATGATTAGGGATAATTTGATATGTTGGAAATGGAAATTGTGCTGGCTAATCAACTTTTTTGGTAGTTGATGGATGAACATAAATCTAAACTATATTTTATAGCATTAGTTTAGAATTAGAATTATTCTTTCTAAAGTATATTTTATAGCATTAGTTTAAAATTGGAATAATTTTTGGTAGTTGATGGATGAAGATAAATCTAAAGTATATAATAATGTTTATGATAAAAATATAAATTAGTTTAGAATTGGAATAATTATTAGATAATTTCACTTTATATTAATATATATGATTTATTCAACAACATTTATTTTATAGCATTTTGTTTACAGTGATTCTTAGCTTTGATTTTTTTCAAGATAATA
The DNA here is from genome assembly GCA_007258455.2 of Sequoia sempervirens. Taxonomy (NCBI): domain Eukaryota; kingdom Viridiplantae; phylum Streptophyta; class Pinopsida; order Cupressales; family Cupressaceae; genus Sequoia; species Sequoia sempervirens. The sequence goes on from VDFB02023539.1 coordinate 79,105, forward strand.
CAACATTTAGTTTTATTGGTGAGCATGTTGAAATTTTATTTGCCTTTTACAAATAATTTATGTTTTTAGATAGATGAATTTAAGGATTAAACTATAAAAAAATTTCAACAACATTTATTTTATAGCATTTATTTAATATGTATGATTAATAAAATCAATAATATTTTAATATAAAAGATTTTATATAAAAAATATAGTTTTTTTTTTACAGTTAATTTTTTTCATAAAACGTAAAGTGACAGGAAAATTCCAGGCCTGGCCGAGAGGTAATAATTTTCCAAACTCCATGTACCGATCTTAATTACCCATCGATCTTCCAGTCATATCCACTTGCTAAAATCTTCCTGCGATCTTCACTTCATAAATGCACCGTCCTTGCCACCTTTCCTATCTTAATTCACCAAAGTTGAGGTTTTGGTGCTTTTCCTAACCTTAGTTGCAAGTATTTATTGGTCATCTATGTAGTTGGTGGGTCAGACGTTTTGACAACTTCAAAACTTTAGACTTTGGTTCTAAGGTTCCAAGTTTTACAACCACGTGACATTATGGACCACTACCATTTGATGAATTTTCAATGGACAACTATAGTTGCATTCCAAAAGTATATCTCTCAAGCAGTAAATTTGTGATTTGAAACCTCCAAAATTACAATAGAACCGTTTGATGCGAACACGTGGGGAGATCAAGGCTCATCATCATGGTAATGAACCTGATGGGTTGGATTTTGGCGATGAGCGATAAAAGAACTTAAGTGGCAGAAATATGGACATGTAGAAAGTTGGTTTTAAAAGAGGGACCACCTAGGAAGAACGTAGGACCAAGGCTTAAAAACTTAAGAATGTTTAACCCAAAGGATGTAAAGGAAAATCAATATAACCACGACCATTTGATGAATTTTTGATGGACAGTTGTAGTTGCATTCCAGAAGTAAATCTCTGAAGCAGTAAACTTGCGAGTTGAAACCTCCAGAATTACACTAGAACCGTTCAATGCGAATACGTGGGGAGATCAAGGCTCATCATTGTGGTAATGAACCTGATGGGTTGGATTTTTGCAATGAGCGATAGAAGAACTTAAGTGGCAGAAATATGCATGTGCATAAAGTTGGTTTTAAAAGAGGGACCGCCTAGGAAAAACATAGGACCAAGGCTTAAAAACTTAAGAATGTTTAACCCAAAGGATGTAAAGGAAAATCAATATAACCATGACCATTCGATGAATTTTTGATGGATAGTTGTAGTTGCATTTTGAAAGTAAATCTCTGAAGCAGTAGACTTGCGAATTGAAACCTCCAGAATAACACTAGAACTATTAGATGTGGACACGTGGCGAGATCAAGGCTCATTTCTCTCTTTTCAATGCCTCGACGAATTACATTTCATTTAATTGAAATTCTCAATCTTTTAGTTTTGAACATCTGAGCGATTGATTGGAAAACTCATAGCTTTAATGAAACAAGATTTATAATGATTTCATATCGTTTGAGTGGCACTGGTAGTGTTGACTGGAGTCTGGGGATTTTGACAGCTTGTCAGATTGAGGTACAATTTGCATGTAGCCAGATGTTAGTCAATTTAAACATTTTAATTTTTAATTGTACATGTAAGGCTTAAGATACACAAATTGACTAAGTTGGTTTTTTGGTTTGCGTGAATTAGGTTGACAACGACACTAGTGGCCCATAAATTATTAAATAGGGTTAGTAATAGTGATAGTAATAATGTGACATTGTAATTCAGTTGTAATAAAATAAATGGTTATAAATTTACAGTAAAGAGAAATTAAGTATTATCTATTTATGAAATAATTGCATGCAGATTTAAAAGTAAAACATAAAGCAATACAAATGAAAAAAGAAAGTTGCCATCAAAGAGTTATTTTCTGAGTTATGCATCTATGAATCTATTCAAATTAGTTTTTTTACCTTTGAGAAATTTAGTATTATCTATTTATGAAATAATTGCATAAAAAGGTCAAAGGTTTCAAAAACATTGAAACTTCAGACTTTGGTTTTGAGGTTCCAAGTTTCAGTGACCATGAGACATGATGGACTTATCTTTCCTTTCAAAGGCGTCGTCATCTGACATCTCATTGAACGCTATGTACGAAATAAACTTAAGTTGTCTTTTTAGGAATTTCCAAAAGCATGCAGGTTTAAAGGCTATCTTTTTGAGGTATGAAATTGAATGCCACATTTAAAGCACGTCCTATAAAAAAATAATGGCATACATGGGTGGCGAAGTTTTTCTTAGACATTTATCCCGCATTCTTGTTTTACTACACATTGATTGCACGTCTTGTCATTTTATATGGCTTGAAGGTGGTGAGAACTTATTTGTTAAAGCCTCGGCTGTACTTCTACTTGCTGTTGTTATTTCTTCAAGAATTCAAGCATCTCATTAGGCATAGTGAGCTCATGTAGTCTAAAATTGAGAATTACTGGCTCTATGTGAGGGATACAAAGCTAGGACTTTTTAAATTGAAAGAATTTTGGGCACGTTTGGACAATAAAGAAAAATCTGTTGTAGATGTGATGGTGTTCGAAAGTGGACTAGCTTAGGCCGAAGGTTTTCCAGAAGCAGTGCTGAGTGTTGACCTAATTGTTGCATGTGCAAGAAGGTACATTCCTGAAACTTGGGAAATCAAGGCCGCATACATAACCATTGTAGATAATTTTTTTCCCGAGGTCATTTCTCAAGCATTGGGAATTCCAGAGAAGGCACTCGTAAAGGAGATGTCTGTTGTAACAACTAATGAATATTTCAGGACTAATGAAACCTGGTGTAAAAATTCTATGGCCAAAGGGTGGTTAAAATTAGAGAAGAAAGGTAAGTCTCAATTGCCCAATAAACTTAAGAGGACACATTTTAAAGCAGAAATTACTGATGTTATTGCTTTACTTCATCGTATCATCGGGAATGCACAAGTTCAATTATTTGAAGACTGGATGTGTCAATTCATTTTAGTTATTTGTGATGATAATGTGTTTATCGATTGGGCCGAGATACTTTGATTTCACTTGCATGAGCAATTAGTTAAATTTGATAAGACTGCTACCTTTCATATGTGTTCTTGTTTGATATATATCATTGCTAGTCAAAGAGCTTATTGGCTAGGGTTGAAACCACAATTACCACCAAGTCCTGGCATGCCTGTGTATAAGTGTTATCCACAATTTACCAGGTAGGTTGGGATGGGAGAATATTGTCTTGTTAATGATGCCTTTTAATGGAAGCTGTGAGAAAGTTGGATGGAAACCTTGAAATGCATTTTTCCCCTAAATCAAAATCTATGGTGTTGAAGTTTGGAAGTTTTTATATCCAGTTTGATAGGTTTTCTTATTTGAGAATTGGAGGTTACGAGAAGGCTCCACTTAAATTGCCTAAGTACCCTGAGGATTTACTGGTATTTTTGGAGGTCTGCAAACAAATGGCCATAGTAAATATAAAATACATGAATATGGGAAAGTGAGGGTATACCTTCCCGTTAGTTACTCGTTCTTTCTCTTGCAAAAGTAATCAGATGGCTAGGAATTTTGAAAGGATTCTCAAAGAATACAATCTCCAGTACTTGTTTGTAAGAACTAATTTTGACAGCAAGGGCTTTGTGAGACAAAATCTGTATGCCTCCGGCTCGTATCAACACCAACCTTCAATTGAAGATTTTTGGGAAGATTGTGTTGATGAAAATGAAGCTTTCAGAAGGGACCATATGAGGTTAACCCTTGACTAGATACAAATTTTTGGTCTCTCTTTCCAAATTCCTGAAAATGTGTCTGAAGATTCGATGGTTCTTGATCCTGAATACAAGAAGTTGCTTGATAAATCACATCCTAGAGTTGATTGGGATAAAGATGAAGTTTCATATACGAGTAAACGGGTCGAACCAGTACTCAAAAGGACTCAGGATTGGTTGGAGGGAAAATGGAATAGGGTTGCTGGTTCTGTTCATGAACCAAAATTATCCCAAAAAAATGAGCAAGGATCTAGCCAAGTAGTCCCTGGAGGTACATCATCAACGAGGATAGTCATCAAGTCTTCTAGTGCCAATTCATAATCCGGGGGTGATGGTGAAAATACAGAGAAATCAATTAAATAAAAATCAATATGTGAACAAGACAACCCATCCACCCCTGCTCTTAAAAATAAAAATGTCCAAACAAAACCTGTGTCAAAAGATTCATAGAGCATCTTTAAGCATATTGTTGAAGATAGTACTTTCCAGCCCTTGTTTGAAGAATCTTCTCCTCCTATAGAAAATATATCAATTATTCCTAGCAAGTTTAGAGAGGTTCAAAGTGATAAATCCCCCAGTCTAATAGAAAAATCTCTAGTATGGTTGAGGAAAGCAGTAGAAAAGAAGAGGAAATACACTCCTATGACATCCGTTGGAGTAGATTCAGTGACAAAACTACTCCAATCTTCCTCAGGGCCCAAGAAAGCCCAAAAAAGTCAAGAATTATGAATGATGCTGTCTTTGGTAATCAGGGGTTAGAAATTGCAGAACCTTTAAAAGATGTAGATGATGATAAGATAACCGCGAATGATTATAAAATCATACATGTTGACATGGGTCCCCAGACACTTGAAGGTGATGTATATCACGATAGTTACTCAGTCAATGCTTTAGCCAAGCGGGCAAAAGAAGAAAGGAAAGAAAGCGTAAAATTGCAATCTCAAATTTTGGATTTCATAAACTTTATCTCTTCCATTGTTTCTCCCTTTTTGTCTACCGAGGCTTCTAGTTCCCAAGAAAGAGTTATTGATGAGTCTGCGATGCAGTTGATTAAGAAAAATCTAAATTATTCCAAGGCTGCTAGTGAGTGGATTGAAGAATTGTCTCAGGAAGCTAATTTTTTTATTAGTAAATTTGTGATTTCCTACACTCACATTGTTGATAAAAGAAAATGATTAATAGCAGAACTACAATAGGTTAGAGAGGATCAAACCAGTTTGTATGTAGTTTTAGAAGAAATGAAAGAGTTAGTTTCCATGGATCGATTGAAGTTGGTAAATGAACAAATTGTTAGTGATCCAAAGGAATTAGATCCTTCATGGCTTGATTCACTTAAATGGAAACTAAACATATATGATGACTTGGTGAAGGAAATCACATAAGTGCTGGAGAAGTATTTGGATATGTTAGGAGAAATCAAGGGGAACTTTCATGATTTGCAGGTGAAGATAACAAATGATTTTGATGAGAAAATTCTGGACACAAAAGAAATTTGTTCAAATTTTAGAGAAGTCTTCAATAGAGAAGTAGCACATCCTGCTACGATGACTAAAGAATCTTTCTCAAAGCTTGGGAGGCTGGAGCTTTATCTCAAAATTTTTAAAGCTGAAGTAGAAAGGAGGTCTGATACACTAAACAAGTCTAAAGTTGCTCTCAAAAAATGGAGAACTGGGCTTCATATCACATTAACACCAGGCAACGGGGAGATTTTTGCAATCATTACCAGGTACATGGAATATAAAGCTAGAATGAAGATGCAGGAGAACAAGGAGCTGAAAGCTGATGAAGTTGAAGCGACTAGGAATGATAAATAGTTTATTTTTAGCATTTTCATATACTTTCTTTAAAGTTGGCACTTTTAAGTTAATGACTTCTTTTAATTTTTGGTACGGTTAATTTCAAGAAACTGTTACCAAAGACATTGACTATGTTTAAATATTGGTTCAACTGATGTGATTAGGCTCTATTGAGAAAAAAATGATTTACTCATTAGGGAAAACTCTGTTATTTTGGCTATTATCTGTTATTTTGATATATAAGACATTGGTGGAGTTTATGCATGCGTAATCTTTGAGTTATGGTGTATAGATTTATTCTATTTATACTGAATGTTTGCTAGTGTGATATCTATTATTAGGATGACAAATGATATAATTTTTCTATATTGTTGTGGTGTTATTATCTGTGAATAAAATTTCTACAGTGATATTGGTTTAGTTGTTATCTTTCTTTTAGAAGTTCTATTTCTATTTACATGAGATTGATAGATACCTTTGAAGCTTTTTGGTTAAAAGCACCATCCTTTATTTGCTTTCTGGTTAAAAGCATCATTAGTTTAAAAAAAACATTCATTGAACATTAGATAAAGGTAGCTGCCACCTTTAAAAATAAGCAGAGAATCGGTTTTGAAGTTTGTAATGTTGTAATGTTACTGATTCAACTGTGGTTACATTTATCACCTTTTATGGGCGTATGAATATAGAGTTAGGTGATAAATTTGTTAACCAACAAATATAAAAATCTTAGGGTATGTATTCCCATTGGAGACCCCTTATTTTGTGTGCAAAACAAACCAGATGGCCAGGGGAGTTGAAGGAATTCTCAAGGAATATAACCTCCAGAATCTGTTTATGAGAGCTAATTTTGATAGTAAGGGTTTTGTGAAGCATAATCTCTATGGAGGGAGCTCATATCGGCATCAACCATCTATCGAAGATTTCTGGGAAGATTGTGTCAATGAGAAGGAATTTTTGAGAAGACATTATGTGAGGCTAATGCTAAAACAGATATAGGCTTTCAGACTGTCATTTCACATTCCTGAAAATGTAGCTGAGGATTCAACAATAATAGATCCCGCATATAAAAAATTGCTTGATAAATTCCACCCTAGGGTTGATTGGAGCTGTGTACCTTGGAATTTTACCCTATTCTAATGTGCAAAATAACTAAAAATGCAAGTGGAAAAATACTAAGAACACTTCAAAAATTAGCCTAAAGAGTGATAAAACAAGGAAAATAGATGAGATAAAAATGCAAATCGATTATACCTTCCTTGCTGTTGAAGACTCCTTAGTTGGCCCTTGATTTAGATGAATTTGTATGCTCCTTAGATGGCTTTTGATGTTACTAGATGCAAGATTGATAATACAAAATGACTAAATGGATGGCTAAATGATAGCAAATGCTTGAGAATGCAAATTGGCAGCATAAGGTTGCTCAAATGAAAGTGTTGAAAATGCCCTTAAGGAGGAGGTATTTATAGAAGAATTTGAATTCTCTAGGGAATTCAACGGTTGAGATTCATCCAACAAGGTCAAGATGAAGGGCTATGGTGGGTTGAGAACTCACAAGCCCTCACATCTTGACATGTGGATGGTGAAGTGGCTAAGAGGAGATGAGGTGTAAGTGAGGTGGCCAAAAGGTACATGAGGTGGAGGAAGGACAAGTACCTTCCAAGTACCTTGGGGAGTGAGAAGATTTCCTCAAAAAGGAATTTCTTGTCCCCAAGTGAGAGTGAAAGGGACATTTGAGGAATTTTGGAATTCCTCAAAAATCTCCATGGGAAAAGGAGAGGTGGTTGGAGAAATAAATGTGAATTAAAAATTCACATTCTTAGGAGAGTCTAAAGGATAAAAGGTGAGCTCCAAAAATGTGGGACTTGGTCACATGTGGATGATGTGACAAGTCCAAGGTTCTAGAAGCCTTGGAAGATAGAATGTGAATTAAAAATTCACATGGGAAAGAGGGTCAATGCTAAAAGAGATAAATGCAAAGGTTGACTAAAAAGGTGGTGCTAAATATGGCTAATGACCTTGATTAAGGTTGTGCAAATATTTGATTAGAATAATTAATGGAAGATTAGAGGCAAGTGGAAAATGTAGGAGGATGTGACATTAATCTTTGATTAAGAGGATGCACATCATAATCATGGATTAATTAAATTAATTCAGATTAGAGCAAGATCATGGAGGATGTGATAAGGAGAGAGAGAATGCAGAATTTTAAATTGACTTTAAATTAAAAGGATAAAAAATGACTAAATTAAATAAATTGGTGTATTTATTTAATTTAGAGAGGAAGAAGGTGAAAGATAAAGCATTTAGTTATTAAATTAAATACTTTACAGATATGAGACAAAAGGTGTAATATTAATTCAATTAATTAATATTTAATATGATAGACGAAAATGAAGTAAATTTAATCATATGGGAGTGATTAAATTTAGATGTCTACATTTTGCCCCTCTTCGAAATATTGTTATAATAACAGTGTTTTGAAAAAAAATAAGATGCAAATGAGAGAGGAAATGATAGATGGTGATGCCCCTAGCATGGAAAAGGTTGATGATGCCCCAATGACTATGCTGAAGGAATGGAGGAATGATAGTAGGGTATGCCCCCTCGAGAGGGCGGTTGGGGGAGGAAAAAGGGGTCCCTAGACAATGTCTCGATAGGAAGAAAAGAAAGACACCATTGGATAGAGCTCACAAAATCAAGCAATTTTGGTTTTCGAACGGATGTGATTCGATGCACGGTTTGCAAACGACAGCCTCGGGAAGTTAGGAATTAGTTAGAGGAAGAAAAAGATAAATAAAAGGTAAAAAATACCTTTTGAGAAGAAGGTTAAAAAGGTAATTTCAAAAATTACCTTAGTCATTTTTATTGTAGCAGTTGAGAGGAGAGTAGAGAAGAGAAAGCGATCAAGGAGGGAGGATGCCGACAGACAACGATACGGAGATTGTGCACTGGGCAGATGAGGTGCGCGTATTATACAGCGGGTTAGCGGTCCCACAGCATGTGAGTGGTAACAAAACCCATATATTGAATTTACGCATTTTTAACATGTTGTTTGATAGATTTTGAAAATTTGAAAACGTGGGTTTTGTTCGTTAACAGAATTAAAAAAATGGGTCGGGGTTAGATTTTCGACAGAAAAACAAAAAATGTTAAAAAAAAGAAAAGAAAAAGGGGGGGAAGAAGAAACGGGGCGGGGCGTAGCTGCCCCACTCCAGGGTGCCGCTGTCGCCATGGCCAAGGGTGGAGCCGCCCCAGCTGCGGGCGGAGGCGCTCGTGCCCCGGGCGGAGCTGCCCCTGCAGGCGGGCGGACTCTCCCCGACAGCTGGTGGAGCTGCCCCTGTAGGCAGGCGGAGCCGCCTCGATAGTGGGCGGACCTGCTCGGCCAGAGGGCGGAGCCGCCCCAAGGGGGTCGAGAAAAAAGAAGAGGGAAGAAGAACAGGAAAAGATAGGGAAAAAAGGAGATAGAAAGAAAAGAAAGAGGAGAAGCAAAAAATAATTAAAAAAATGAAATAATGAGAAGATTTTTGTGTGTGCAGAGTTTCGAGCAGATACAGACACATGAGCGATGATCAAAGGTGATGGCAGCGATGATAGCAGCGATGAATGGGGAGGATCAGGTAGCCTTGGATCATGCGGGTTTAGGACACTGTATTCAGTTTCCAGTAGTCAGAACGCATCAGGCGATGCTGACAGCATTGATAGAGAGATGGAACTCAGAGACATCTACGTTTCATCTCCCTATAGGAGAGATGACCGTTACGTTGGAGGACGTGTGGCGCATCCTAAGGCTGCCGATAGCTGGACGGTTAGTGAGCAATGTGGTGTCTACAGGGGCAGAGTTACAGGAGACCATTAGATTATTGTTTGGACACGAGGAGTTGCCCCTAGTGAAGGGTCAGTTGGATTTGGACCAATGTTTGTCAGTGGGGGTCTCGGCCTTACCGTTGTTCCTATGTGGTTTGATTAGTGGGATATTGTTGCCAGATCGGAGCAGACGTACATGTAGCTTTTGGTATATGGAGGTGATTTGACACATTATTGAGTGGCGAAGGGGGCCATTTTCATGGGGGTCATGTGTATTGACTCATCTATACAGAGATATGCACGGGATCTGTTACCAAAGGATATCGAGCTTGACACATATGACGCTGCTGTAAATTTGGGCTTGGGAGCATATTGTAGTGACGAGGCCGAGAGTGGTGAGGGCGGGGACAGTGGATGATCGCGAGCCTGTGGCGTGGGAGTATGGGGAGGTGAGAGGTTGGGTTCTACGCTATGAGATACAGGGAGATATGGAGGGGTGGAGGAGAGCATTTGATGATCTACATCCGAGGGATATAGAGTGGTAGCCATATAGGTTGCGTCAGTTCAGGGGATGGACTGATACAAGGAGACAAGAGGGTTACTTTCTGAGCAGGTGTTTTATTTTTGGGACTTTGCCGCGCATAGTAGAGTCGCATCGACTAGACAGAGTGTTGAGGCAGTTTGGAGTGATACAAGATATTCTGATAGCACCTATCATGTTTCGGCGGTACAGTAGAGAGATACCATGGGGAGGCCGTGTGGCACCAGGTACAGCTAGGGCGTCGTGAAGGGCAGCAGGACATGTGCCTTATCTAGGGAGAGTTAGAGGAGAGCAGGTGCCGGTTGTGACCGAGCGATACCAGAGGTGGTTCTAGAATAGGTTATGGGATAGGATTATTCCTGTTCAGCCTATTGCTAGAGCAGTGGGTGTCAGACCAGAGGATGAGCAGAGACTACGGAGAGAGAGGAGAGGGGGGTACAATAGCGACGAGAGGCTGTGGCAGTGGTAGATCAAGGGGACAGGAGGAGTCTGATAAGACAGAGCAAGCGGGTAGACCAGGGAGGAGGAGGAGGAGACATCAGAGGCGAGGTCAAAGAGATGATCATCAGCGGGAGAGAGCACAGGGGAGGGGACAGCCACAGAGAGCCCAGGGGGGGCAGAGGGTGGAGGAGGTGAGGGATGTGGATGATGGGGAGGATGAGGAGGATGAGGAGGATGTGGAGGTGGTAGGTGCGAGAGAGGCATCAGAGGAGGGGATGAGACAGTTTGTGGTAGGATGACATGGTTAGCCACGACGGTTGTGGGTTCGACCTACTATGGAGAGTCACGAGGCTCAACAGGAGCACGAGGATAGAGAGGATGAGGATGTTACAATAGTGTCAGAGGAGGAGAGGAGGTCGACACGACGTCGGTTCGTTGTGGAGAGACAGGGATAGGCGGGACGATTCCGGGTTCGCCGTATTGTGGAGGACTGTGAAGGGTGATAGGAGTAGGGGGTGGGGAGGATGATACGAAGCATGCGGGTGGGGAGGATGATGCGATGGACGTAGACAAGGATGTGGCAGAGGGGGATGTTATGGAGGCAGAGTCATTAGCATTGGTTCCTTATGTGGTACCAGAGGATCCCACTATATAGGCGAGAGGAGCAGAGGTGAGATTACAGATTGTGGAGCGGAGAGTGAGGTCTCTTAAGGCCGAGCTAGCCAGAGTACAACAAGAGGCACTGAGAGATTATGATGCCATTGTTTTCAAGCTAGCTGGACAGGTGAGGGAAGCAGTGAGGGAGAGAGACAGGGCATAGACAGAGCTGCGGAGGATGCAGGGTGAGTTGACTAGTGTGACGTGGGATTGTGACAGATTGCAGGCAGAGGTCATGGTTTTACAGGCCAAGGGGAGCTAGAGGGGGGACAAAGCAGGGGGCATATCAGGGGATAGGATGTACTGGTCAGCAGTTGGGAGATCTCCAGTGAGATTGGGATGAGCTTCAGGACAGAGTACAGTGCCTTGAGCAGACAGTTAGAGAGATGGGGCTGATGCAAGAGAGGGAGGATGAGGCCAGGGAGCAGACACAAATTATGCAGGCTGAGAGGGATGTAGCACAGGTGCAGGCGATAGAGGCAGAGAGGGATGCGGTGCAAGCGCGCATTTAGAGTGAAAGAGCATTGGTAGAGGTAGAGATACAGTCACTACAGAGGAGGAGAGAGGAGACAGTAGCAGAGGTATCGACTCTCTGGAGAGAGCGGGATTCAGCAGAGCTGATAGCACAGGCTCTTCAGAGGTATAGGGATGCAGCAGTGACTCGGGCACAGGCAGCTCAAAGGGAGAGAGATGCAGCAGAGATATGGATGCAGACTCTATAGGCAGAGAGGGATGCCGCGATGACTCATGCACCGATAGGTCAGGGTGAGGGTGAGATGCCAGGAGCAGATATACAGGTTGTGAAGAGAGAGATATGCAGTGGTGGCACATGCAGTGGCTGTAGAGGAGATGAGGGATCGATTACAGGTAGAGCTGGCACAGAGCCGGTTGGCTCGGGAGGCATGGGAGCAGGAGAGGAGAGCCATTACCAGGGACCGAGACAGGTATCGTCAGGAGTGAAATTCTGCTTGGGTCCAAGTTGTAGAGCGAGAGGAGAGCATGAGAGAGGCAAGATTTTGGATGGCTGCATATTATCATGTGGTTCCTGATCTGGTATAGCGGACATTCCATTACACCCGGCAGACACCTCAGATGCCAGTGCCGTCTCAATCATTGGGGACACAGACCCGGGGTCACAATGATTCATTAAGGGTTTCACCAGGCAGGGGAGCATTACCTGATTCTCCACAGAGATCAGATGTGGGGAGTTCATTTGGTAGATGACAAGATACCATGTTTTTGACAGGTGCAGGGTAGATGGATAGTGCGGAGGTGTAGTGGATATTTGCAGGACCTTGTACTGGCGTTTTGATTGGATGATTTTTGTATACGATGGTCACAGATTGTGATGACATTGACGGCATTATTATATGTTAGTCTTGACTATGAGATTTACTGTGGACTTGTGGTATATTTATATATACGATAGCTCTTATTGACCTCATGTTTTATGTGTGATGGATTTGAGATCTATAGATGATTGTGTTGATGCATATGTGGATGGTCATATGATGGCAGTTATCTATGATGACTTTTGTGGATGTTATATGTATGGATGTTTTTATATATATATTTTCATGTATGATGGTTTTTGAGGGGCTTTATGCATGCCAACTAATGTGTGTGATTGTTTGTTTTTTGTTTTCATGTATGATGAATGCCTATGTTGTATGATGTATATGTTTAAGATAGATGTGGATATGCTTATGATGACGCGACAAATGCTTATGTTTTATATGCTTATGATGGTTATGTGCATGTTCGACTAATATGTGTGATGCAGGATGTAATGGATGTATTATGATGGTATTGATGGTGGACCTAACACTTGATATTGCAGGTGGCGATATTATGGATGAACCTAAGATAGTGTGCAAATGTATGGATCTAAAATGTAATTATTTCATGATAAGTGTCAATAGGGTCCTAGGTGATAGTGGAAGATGAATGCGGACATGGTGTGAGTGTGCACCTGTCAAAAACCTTTTAGTAGCTTGAGAAGAATAGGGGATGGAGGAGAAATATTTGCACAACCAAAATCATAGGATGAATGTAATGCAATGGTCATGATTATGAAATACAATCCTAATACAATTTGCCATCTTTGGAGCACTGGTTTTTGCTATAGCATAAGACACGATACACCAAGGTATGGAGGACCAAGGTAGATTAGTGTCTAATGCATGAAACAAACACAACAGATAAGAAGGCTATCCCAACACCCCAAAGTCACAAAGAAAGACCTTGGTCGGGCCAGGTATTGAGATAACCACAAGCATAAAAGGATGCCCCAACATAACACAAGACCTTAGAGATCTTGGTGGGTACTACGTGGGACAACCAAGAAGAAACAATTAAACAAAAGATCAAGATATGCTCCTATGTGGACCAATCAAAACACGCTCTAATATGATGGATTATGGCGGCCTTTACAAGTGGTGATAGGGAGATCAAATGATAAACAAAAGCCAAAAACATCAAAATATCGCAATCAATTTCAAATGTCCTTTGCCATAGGATCAAGGGGATAGATGGGATTGATGAGGTATGTTAGGAAGGATGCATCCTGTTGAGACCGATGATAGATACTAAGCTAAAAGATCGATATGATGTAGGATATTCAAAACTGATTAGATTTGTTGATACAAGTGGATCTTGTTTGTTAAGAACCAGCTAGATAAGGGCATAGCTTGATGACACGACACAAGGAAGACAAGACATGAGACTGACACACCCTAAAGACCTAGGGGCTCAGGGGCCGATCATAGATTAACCTTGCCTACGTGAAAGCGCAGAGCCCTCGTAGTTCCAAAAAAAGACCATGGATAAAGAAGAAAAAGACAATGGTGACCGATGATGGACACAAAACATGACAGACAAATGCCCCGGGGGAGGATCAAATGACCAACCTTGCCTACGTGAAAGTGCAGGGGCAAGGAAGTTCAACTAGTGATGCGGAAGGATGAGATCTAGATGGAGACCGACACGATGGATGATCCTATATGAGGACACAGACCGATCGACAAAGGGAATACTGAAAAGCTTAGGATGAGGGATAGGCTAGATGGGTTGTCCAATACTTAATCAATATATACCAAGCAGCCTAGGCGGAGATGGGTGAGGGCGATAGTGCGGATGAAGGCATAAAATGACTAGGATGTCAGGTAGATAATGATTAAGCCCTCTACGGATGATGCTTGTTACCAGGTTTTCACCATCCATACTTATCCAAGGTGACACCAAGAGGTGGTTTTCACCATAGGACAAATTTATTTTTCTTTACTATTTTTTTTGGATTTTTTTTATTTTTGGATTTTTTTGATTTTCTCCTGATTAGGTGGGGTTACCTGAGTGGATTTAGGTATAGAACTTCTTCAGATGTATGATATTGATGGGTTTGTCAAGGGGATCTCCTTCAAGAGTAGTCAATTTGTAGGCCCTAGATCCATATTTGGCGGCTATGATATAAGGCTCTAACCAGTTTGCCTAAAATTTTCCCTTTTTATGATGATCCTGTTGAGTATGCTGGTTCTCCTTAAGAACAAGCTCACCAACCTGGAATTGTCGAGGATGGACCTTTTTATTGTAATTATGTTTGAGGCGGTTTTGGTATGCTTGCAGATAATCATAGGCTTTTATTCTGCGTTCATCCAGTAATTCCAATTGTGCAAGCCGTGCATCACGAGCATCTTCTTCGCTGATAAGATTCTTCAGAGAAATCCTCAGTGATGGAAGCTCAACTTCGATTGGAAATAAGGATTTAGCACCATATACTAAAGAATAGGGGGTGGCGCCTGTCGGGGTGCGGATGGATGTGCGGTATGCCCAGAGGGCAGGATGAATATGGAGGTGCCAATCTCATCCAGTATTATTGACAACCTTTTTGAGGATGCGGATAAGGGTCTTGTTGGTTGCTTTTGCCTGACCATTGCCCTGGGGGTAATAAGGCATTGACCAATAATGCTGGATATGAAAGGTGTCGTAGAGGTGTTTCATGTCTTGGTTCTTGAATGGTTTTCCGTTATCAGAGAGGATGGTTGATGGGATACCATATCTATAGAGAATATGGTAAAGGATAAATTTTAAGATTTGGATACTGGTGATTTGTGAGAGTGGTATTGCTTCCACCCACTTAGTGAAGTATTCAGTGGTGGTAATTATGAATGTATGGCTGTCGGATGATGGTGGGTAAATCTTGCCAATCAAGTCGAAACCCCATTGAGAAAAGGGCCATGGGGCTAGAAGGGGCTGAAGATCTTGTGCTGGGGCATGAATCAAATCTGCATGTTGTTGGCATTGGAGGCACTTCCTTACAAATTCACAAGCATCGTGTTCCAATGTAGGCCAATAATATCTAGCTCGTAGGATCCTTTTGGCCAGAGCCATACCATTTGAGTGAGCTCCACAAACACCACCATGTACTTCTGTTAGTGTCATGCAGGCTTCGGTCTCATTCAAACATCTAAGGGGGATTCCATCATACCCACGACGATAAAGTGTATCACCAACAATGACGTATTGGGAAGAGTGATGAACAAAGGATTTGTGTTGGTTGCGCATAAGTTCTGGGGGTATGATATTATCACAGAGATAGGTGTATATGTCCTGGTACTCTGGGGAGGCGGGACCTACGATATCGCACACCATATCAGTCTCAGGAATATCATATGCAGGGATTAAGAGTTATTCAACAAGAAAATCACATTCTGTTCTGTCTTTAGGCATGTCAATCAGGGAACCAATAGTGGCCATTGCATTTGCCGCTTTATTCTGTACCCGAGGAATTTGGTCAAACTATATGAAAGTGAAATATTTTTTGAAATCATCCACCATGCGCTTACAAGGTAACAGTTTATCATATTTTGTGAGGAATTCATCATTAACTTGCCTAATGACTAGCAAAGAATCACCAAAGACTTTCAAATGAGTTATATGCCACTGTTTTGCAATTCGGAGGCTGGTTAGGAGGGCTTCATATTCTGCGATGTTGTTGGTACATGGGAATGCTATCCTGAATGATTTTGGGATGTAGTCACCTTGAGGGGTAATTAATAAAATTCCTGCTCCAGATCCATTATGAGTGTATGAGCCATCAAAATATAGCGTCCAAGTTGGTGCTTCTGTAACTGTGTAGACTTCTTCGTCTGGGAATTCAGTGTCTAGCGGGTAGGCATCTACTAATGGTGCCTTAGCCAATTGATCAGCTATGACCTGTCCTTTTATGGCTTTTCGCTCTACATACTCTATGTCAAATTCGCTTAGGAGCATGACCCATTTGGCCATGTGGCCAGTTAGAGTGGTTCTAGATAACAAATACTTTAGGGGATCAATTTTAGCGATTAATTTGACCGGATGGCTGAGCATGTAATGACAAAGTTTCTGTGTGCTGAAGACTAGCGCAAGGCAGGCTTTTTCCATGGGGGAGTAATTTAACTCATAGCCAACCAATGTTCGACTAATGTAGTATATTTCCCTCTCTTTGAATGACTCATCATGTTGTGCCAACAATGCCCCCAGTGCGACTGAAGTAGCAGAGATGTAAAGCAGGAGGGGTTTTCTTGGAATAGGTGGCGTCAAGATTGGTGGATGAGCTAAATATTCCTTAATTTTATCGAAACCCATCTGACATTGTTGATTCCATCGGAAGGTGGAATCTTTCTTCAAAAGATGAGTGAATGGCTAACATATATCTGCTAGCTGGGCTATGAACCGACGGATGGACTGCATCTTCCCCTGAAGGCTTCTTAACTGCTTTAGATTGCGTGGAGGTGGCATGTCGAGAATAGCTTTTACCTTGGCGGGATCAACTTCAATACCCCTTCGGGAGACTATAAAACCCAACAATTTTCCTAATGTAACCCCAAAGACGCACTTTTTTGGATTTAGCCGCAACTTGTAATATTCTAACCGTTCAAAGATCTGCTTTAGGACAGTAGGATGTTCTGCTCGTGTTTTAGATTTTCCTAGCAAGTCATCAACATAATCCTCCATGATGATATGGATGAGGTCATGGAAGATGATCGTCATTGCTCTCTGATATGTTGCCCCCGCATTTTTGAGACCAAAGGGCATAACGTTGTAACAGAAGGTTCCCCAAGGTGTTGTGAAGGCCATTTTATGTTGATCCTCGGGTGCGATTCGAATCTGATTATAACCAGAGAAGCCATCCATAAGGGATAACATCTCATGTCCTGCTGTCAAGTCGACCAACATGTCAATGTTAGGCAGAGGGAAGTCATCTTTTGGGTAGGCCTTGTTAAGGTCCCTGAAGTCTGTGCAGATCCGAATATCTCCATTTGGTTTGGCAACTGGTACTATATTGGAGATCCACTTAGAGTAGTCAATTGGTCTAATAAAACCGGCCTCTAGTAACTTTTCCAATTCCTTTTTGATTAACAATGCTACCTGCGGGTGCATTTTGCGGAGCTTTTGTTTGACAGGCTTGGCATCTGGGCGAACGTCTAGATGATGAACCACTAAGGCAGGGTCTAAGCTTGGCATGTCTGAGTATGACCAAGCAAAGTTGATGATTCCCTCTCGGAGTAGCTGCATGACAACTGGATACTCTTGCTCTGAGAGTGACTTAGCCACATAGGCGATTTTAGGGTTTTCAGTAGTACCCAGATTAACTTCTTGAGTCTCTTCAATTAGAATGGATGATCAGGCAGATAACTGAGTTCTTACAAGGGGAAGATGAACATCTCCATTGTCCAGCGCCTCTTCGAGGTTTTTGTCATCAGATGTGTCCTTTATTTTTACTTTTTCAAGGTTAGGAAGCGCCTTAGGAAGGTTTTCACTAGATGACCATTTTTTACTTTTCTTATTCTTATTTTTGCGACTGGAGTTTTCATCCTCCCCCAATCCCATAAGGTTGACATATGTATTCGTGGACATATTGATAGGTGTGCTATTACGTAGGTCCCAATCAATAAGTTCGGGGTGACAAAGGGATAGGCTAATGGTGCAGATAGATAAAAATTCGGACATGGATGATAAGTCGGTGTGATCAATGTCATCGTACGCATGTATGATGGATTCCTCTTTGGGTATATCTTCCAATGAGCCTTTGTCCACGATGACACTATAGGAGGTATTAGACGATGTTGCAGGGCCTTTTTATTTTTTATCATATCCGATGCCTATGTTCTTTGGTAGCTTTGGTGTATCAATAGGTTGCAACCGCCCTTGTTCTTCTTTACCTAGGCCCCTGCCTTGGTAGTTATATTTTTTTGCAAACTTAGCTGACCACCGATATGCTTCCTGAAAATATTCCTTTAGAGGAGGGTCCAGCTGGGGTTCTTCTTGGTAGACCATTGGCTTATGTCCTCTTCTGGTGCATCTATCTTGACACTTGGGGATTTGAAGGTGGTGGTAGGGATGTTTTTACCACAGAAGGTGATAGTCTTGTCTTCCTTTTATGTAGCATGCGGAGGTTGACCATACTTGCGTGGTGACGGTGGCATGGTTGCTACATTGAGAGCCGTATGCATTTTGTATTCACCACACCCTTTGTCAATGATCTGGACTTTGGTGACCGTAGGATCAGTGGTGGAAGATGGAGTGGTTATCTCGACGGAGGGTGGGTTAGTGGATGATGACTGGGATGCCCCCATTTCAACCCCGGGACAATAATGTAAATGGGGAAATGACGCTTCTAAAGCGCGACAATATTCAAATGGTTGGGGGTCAGCGTAGATGGTGACTTCCTGTCCGTTGACGAGGAATTTTAGGCATTGATGGTACGTGGAGGGGATGACTTGCATAGCATGGAGCCACGGGTGGCCAAGGAGGAGATTATATGGCAAGTCCAGATCAAGGACATGACAGGTAGTGTATTGAAGCACAAGTACCACTTGGATAGGAAGACTGATAATTCCCTCTTAATTTCTTTCTGGGTGATCCCACAATAGTGGTTTACAATTTTTGGCCAAACTGGACACTAAAATTATTATTTTTAACTAAATCTTCACATTCGGACAGCTATAGCAGCTAAACCGTGAAGAATTTGAAAAAAAATGAAAACTAGAGTCTCATCACATTTTTTCTGTAGATTCTAAAAATATTTTTTTCAAAATTTTTGGAATCAGTTTACACTTCTTTTTCCATCTCCCATGAAAACTAGTTTTTTTCAAAAAACAACATTTTTAAAAAGTGACGCAGATCAGATAATGCATAACTTTTTTTCCATGAACGATAAAATTCTAATTCTTTCTGAATTTAGATTTAACTTTGATATCTAGTGCTTCCACTTGGTTAGACAGTTTTTATTGAATATTTTTTCTTTTTAATCAAGTTTCAAAGTCAAACCACTATTACATTTCGCACATAGCCAACGTGATAACGATAATTTTTTTTGTATATATCGAAATTCAATTTTATTTTTTTTGTTGGATCAAGGACTTCAATATCTACTGCACTCATATTTTTCAAATTTTTGTTTTGATAATCTGCTATTTTTCCACATGTGCAAAACATAGACCTTCATTTTCGATGAAAAACCTATGTTTAATAAAACTAAAAAAACAAATACATAATAAAACCAAAACATATTAAGATTATATTCGTTGGATAGCTTGTTCCAAGGACTACTTGATTCCAGTTGGGTTTGTGAAGATTCAAACCTTGGTTCATTCGAACCTCCCTTTTATAAGGGTTTTTGTTGGCATTTTTGGCGGGAAAGCATTAAAAGGGTTCGCCCGAACCAAGTTCTAGCGAACCCCTAATGGGTTCGGTTGAACCAGTATGTTCGTACAAACCCCTAAAATCATTATTTTTTCCATGCATTCATTTTCTGTGAGTTTTCCTTCCTCACTTCAATTGTAAACCACTATTGTGGCTTCACCCTTCTGCATTATCATAGGCTTTGATTGTGATAATCTGATTACTTAAATCCACTTGAGTATACCCCACCTGTTTTATGAATTTCAGAGTACACAAATTGAGGGCAGAGCCATTATCTACCAAGACCCTTTTTATTTTATGGCGGGCAACCACGACTTCGATATGTAAGGGGCGATTATGATTGACATCGATGCTTGGCATATCGTTTTGGCTGAAGTGCAGTTGATGAGATAAAGCCAAGTGTCCCACCAAAGCTTGGAATTGCATGGGGTCGATATCATTTGGCACATGGGCTTCCTGCAGGGCTCTATTGAGGATTTCTTGATGTACCGGGGAAGACTTAAGCAAATCCAAAATGGATATATGAGCAGGGGTCTTTCTCAAGTGATGAAGGATGTTGTACTAAGAGCTTACAGGAGTTGATTAGGTGGGTGCAGAGGCTGCAGGGACAGTGATGCGGGCTCATCGTGTAGTGACAACACATTGAGGGTCCTTAGCTTTAACATGTATCATGGATACACGGGGTTCCACCTACTCAATGTAATGAATAACACCCTCGTAATTGAAGGGTACATTCTTGTAGCTCACATTATTTGTGTTGTTTCCTTGGGGATTTCTGCTAGATGTGCTTGGGCCTTGATTATGGTTCAGAAAGGCGTTTTGATATATCTATAATTGAGCATTGGATGATGAAGCTTGACTGGGGTCAACCTTGATATCACCTTGATCAATGAGATCTTGGACGTAGTTTTTCAGACCCTGACACTTGTTTAAAGAGTGTCCTTTGATTTTATGGAACTCACAATACTCATTTTCCTTAAACCATGCGGGCTTGGGTTTGAACTCGTCAAATGGCTTGGTGACAGGGTACGTGATGGGATAATTGATTTGTAACAACTTGTTAAAGACAACACTAAGAGGTTCTCCTAATTGAGCATACTGATGTTTGGTGTTCCCTTGGTTGTTCTGGTTCAACTGTTGAGGAGGGCGAGGTGTCCCCTATGGCATAGAGATGGCGTTAGGTACAGACGGTTGTTGTTTTTGGGATGCATTAGCCACTTTGACGTGTTTAGTGTCTGTCACGCTGTCATTCACTGCATTCTTTTTCTTGTTCTAGAATTGTGGTTTATCACCAAATGACCTCTCTTTATCATGACTATGTATTTTGATGTGTCCTTTGGCAATAAGGGCACGTTCAAGGATGGGTCCCTTTTCTACTATCTCCGCAAAAGTGGTGACACAATGTAACCTAAAATTATGGGCCATGTCAGGATGAGAGTTTTCCACGAAAAGAGTGACCATGTCTTTTTCTTTTAGAGGGGTCTTCATTCGGCTTGCTAATGTTCGCCACCTTTGTAGGTAGCTAGTAAAGGTTTCCCCCTCAAGTTGTTTCTCTTTGAGGAGATCTAAGGTGTTCGTGTCCTCCAAATTGAAAGAGAAGTAGGATACAAATTTTTTTGACAGGTCTGCAAAAGTTTTTATGGACCCTTTTTCGAGGGTCATGAACCAATCTAGGGCGTGGCTTGTCAGGTTTCATGGGAATAGGCGCAAGTGGTAGTTGTCATTGTGCATGACCTCTTGACATTGGGAGTAAAATTCCTGCAAGTGAGCCTTAGGGTCTTTATTTCCCTTGTATTTGTCAAACTTTGGTATTTCAAAATGTTTAGGAAACGAGATTAATGAGATGGAGGGATCAAATGGATATGGGCATATGTCTTCAAATTTGAATGATTGTTTACCCATCCTTGCTTGAAGGTCTTTCAATGCCGCTCTGATTTCCAACAGATCCGAGTTGGCTTGTGGTGGGTTGGGGGGATATTGATGATAGGATGATAAAGGATCTTGGTGAGAGAGTGTTAGATTGTTGAAATACGGATTGGGATAGTGGGATGATGACATGCCTTGTTGGTAAGACGGGGGATTTTGTTGATATGGGGGCTATTGTTGTGGGGTATAGTATGGATTTGTTTGATAAAAGTGTGGGGTGGGTTGTTGAGGAGCTTGGATGGGTTGCTGCGTATTGATTTGTTGGTGTTGAAAGTATTGTTGTGATTGTTGGGAGGTCGCATAAAGTGGTTGTTGATGAAATTGCTGTTGATTGTGATAGTAGTAGTGTTGAGGGAGTTGTTGTTGTGATGTCAATTGTTGTACAGGTCGAGATGGGATGCCGTGTTGCGGTTGAGCCTGCGGACGCAAAATGGATGCGAGAAAGGGGGATATGGTCTGAGCAATAGGTCGAGATGGATTGCCTTGTGGTTGGTAGGGTGGTTGCTGTGAAGAGGCCAAAGTATTATGTATAGGTTGTTGCTGGTGGGATGGCTGAGGTAGCGTAGAAGTGTTTTGTAAAGGGGGTTGTTGGGTACCACCCGAAACGTTTAGCTGGGGTGTGCCTTGTGGAGGTAATTGAGGCAGAATGTTGGATTGGTGAAGCTGTTGAGATGTATATGAAGATGATGGTAGATTTGTGGCCCCAGGAGGTGGAAGCAATGTGGTAAAGGGGGTGCCCCTAGTGTTGACTGTAGGTTGATTCGAAAGAGGGGGCACTGTTAGCGTTAATGATGCGGGTTGTGGAACATTTTGTGGCATACCATAGGCAAAAGGATTATTGGGATCAAGCACTTGAGGACCTCCCATAACTGAGGATGAAGCGTGTGGGGGATGGTTAACATGATAAAGAACAACATTGCCAAATTCAGGTTGATGCCAACTCTCAATTGGAGGAACATTGGGGAAGTATGAACCTTTTGGTGCATTTTGTGAACCTTGGAGTATGTTGGATGGGGAGCTCCTATATTTGGACAAGTCAACACCCGAGGGGGGTTTGACACCCTTCTCAATTAGGTGGGCCAAAATTTCTTCCCCATGTTTTTCAAGCAGATGGTCAATCATTTGCACATTGGCGGGATTACTAAAATGTTCCTCAAGTGTGAGTTCAGGTTGATTAGCCATACTCTCTTCACCATGTGGTGAGTTGTTTTGATTTTCAGTGTTGGAGTGTGATGAAGTACCATTATGAGGATCTTGGGGGACGTTCTTAGGATCTTGAGCAATATTTGCACCATTGGTGAGATTTGTATTGTTATTAAGGTCTTGAGACATGTTCACTTGGGAATTTTGACCTTGTTGTTCCATTTGTCTCTTAACTTGTGACCTAGTTTGAACGGGCATGCAAATGTGCTATGGGTGGATTATAAAGATGTTTTTGACGATTGACTTGATTGTAGTTGGATGAGATGTGATTTTGATGGGATTTGGATTTTGATAAGATTTTGTTTGGATATATTGGATTGGATCGGATTTTGATGGGATCGGATTTTGATTGGCTAGATTGGATTTTGATTGGATTGGATTATTAAGATCAATAGGATAACATTGGTTGAACTTATGTGATTTGATTGATTGGACAATTTGATCAAATGATTGGTTTTGATAGATTTGGATGATTGGATGGGTATGATTGGATGATGAAAGATGTGAGAGAGACCTTGAGTTTAATCAAAGGAAGTTACCTTTAGTGACCCAGAGCTTTGATTGACTAAGAGGATGATCATGACACCGAATCCACCTTAAGATAGAAATGGATTGATTTTGGCCGAGGATGATAACTTATGTCCCTGAATTCACCTTAAGATGGAAGTAAATTGATTTGGGTCGAAGTTAATGACTAATTATCAAATTCAAGTGCTATGGTCAATTTGGGTAATCACTTTGTAACACAAGGTTAAGGCAGTTTGATTATGGGTGGTGTTTGGTGATGTAAATGGTAAAATGTTTGATGTTTGCTAGGTGATGGTATGGAATTTTGAATGGATTAAGGAGAAATTTAAAATGAGCAGATGGATTAAGGATGATTGTGGAGAGTGAATGGGGATTTAGAATAGTTAAACAGAGGTTTGGAATGATAAGATGGAGGTTTAAACTGATCAAATAGAGGTTTTGGGAGACTTAGAGTGATGAAACAGAGGCTTGGGATGATGAGATAATGGTTGGGAATGATTAAATGATGGTTTAGAGGCTAAACAGATCTAAATGGGGCGATTTCGGGTGTTCAGGAGGGAAAATTCGCCCCTCTACAGTAAATCAGGGGCGCTTCTGCCTTTCTGTGGTAAAACAGGGCGCTTCCTCCTTTCTACGGTAAAATAGAGGGCGCTTCCGCCTTTCTATAGTAAAACAGGGGCACTTCTGCCTTTCTGCGGTAAAACAGGGGCACTTCCACCTTTCAGCGGTAAAACAGAGGGCGCTTCTGCCTTTTTGCGGTAAAACATGGGTGCTTCCACCTTTCTGTGGTAAAATAGAGCTTGGTTTTGATGGCAATGGCTATGGCAAGGACTCAAAATGATAAAATAAGGCCAATGTATGAAAGATTTCACAGGTTTTTCACAAGAAAACACTTCAAGCAAGCACAATCCTATGATTAATGTTAAGGGTATGGCCAGGAAATGTCTTAATCTAGGATGCACAAGGTTTCTAGGGAGTCTTCGATATACTCTCGGTACGTGAGGCACAATCGTGAACACCAGCCCGTCACAAGCGTGAGTCGGGAACCCCAGCGAGATACTGAAAGGCTTGGACCAATTCTTCACGTCTATCTAGGTATCACCCTAGCTTCGATGCTCCGCCAATTACGACGTGACTAGATTGGGGTAAAAATTTTGTTCTCCCCCCTTTATATACCCCGTCGGTACGCGTGGTTGGAATCGTCCCTTGGGGTGATGAAATCCCCAAGCAGGTCCCACTAGAAAGAAGACACTAACCGTTTCCAACTACTCCCCAGGCTCACACGAAGTGCAAGGGGAAAGTGAAAACAAATTAATTCCCCCTTGGGTGACACAATAATAAAGAGAACACAACAAGCAATAAATGTTACTTCCCCCTAATTAGACTATGTTCAAACAACAAGGATAATTTTTCAAAAATTTGATCAAATAGATGGCCCTACAAGCAAACGTTAGCTGTCTTATCCTTCGTTCTTGGTAGATTACGCCATAATATGCTTCCAAACTGTGCTGTTTTGGGGCGTAGCTGCCTTTCTGTGGTAAAATCAGGGGCACTTCCGCCTTTCTGCGATAAAACAGGGGCGCTTCTGCCTTTCTGCAGAAAAACCAGGGGCACTTCCGCCTTTCTGCAGCAAAACTAGGGGTGCTTCCGCCTTTCTGCAGAAAAACTAGGGGTGCTTCCGCCTTTCTGCAGCAAAATGTTAGAGGAAAAGAGCCTTTCAAAACTAAAAGGGTGTATCTACCCCTCTGCAGGAAACTTTATCAGATTCTTGAAAAAGAAAAGTTGTATGCCCTACTGCAAGAAAGTGTTAGAAAAGATCTTCTAAGAAAAATGACGTATACGCCTAACTACAACAAACTGTTAGCAAAAATCAAATTTTCAGATATAGGGCGTGACCGCCTTTCTACAGCAGACAAGAGGGCGCTTCTGCCTTTCTGCGGTAAAACAAAGGGCACTTCTGCCTTTCTGCGGTAAAATAGAGGGCGCTTCTGCCTTTTTGCGACCTTTTTCTGTAAAATACTTAGCAAAAATGAAGGTTAAATGCAAGAACTCATTTGTGGGTCCCACTGGGCGTGCCAAAAATGTGTACCTTAGAATTTTACCCTATTTAAATGTGCAAAATAACTAAAAATGCAAGTGGAAAAATACTAAGAACACTTCAAAGATTAGCCTAAAGAGTGATAAAACAAGGAAAATAAATGAGATAAAAATGCAAATCGATTATACCTTCCTTACTGTTGAAGACTCCTTGGTTGGCCCTTGATTTAGATGAGTTTGTATGCTCCTTAGATGGCTTTTGATGTTACTAGATGCAAGATTGATAATGCAAAATGACTAAATGGATGACTAAATGATAACAAATACTTGAGAATGCAAATTGGCAGCATAAGGTTGCTCAAATGAAAGTGTTGAAAATGCCCTTGAGGAGGAGGTATTTATAGAAGAATTTGAATTCTCTAGGGAATTCAACGATTGAGATTCATCCAACAAGGTTAAGATGAAAGGCTATGGTGGGTTGAGAACTCACAAGCCCTCACATCTTGACATGTGGATGGTGAAGTGGCTAAGAGGATATGAGGTGTAAGTGAGGTGGCCAAAAGGTACATGAGGTGGAGGAAGGACAAGTACCTTCCAAGTACCTTGGGGAGTGAGAAGATTTCCTCAAAAATGAATTTCTTGTCCCCAAGTGAGAGTGAAAGGGACATTTGAGGAATTTTGGAATTCCTCAAAAATCTCCATGGGAAAAGGAGAGGTGGTTGGAGAAATAAATGTGAATTAAAAATTCACATTCTTAGAAGAGTCTAAAGGATAAAAGGTGAGCTCCAAAAATGTGGGACTTGGTCACATGTGGATGATGTGACAAGTCCAAGGTTCTAGAAGCCTTGGAAGATAGAATGTGAATTAAAAATTCACATAGGGAAAAGAAGAATCTAGGATAAATAAATGTGAATTAAAAATTCACATGGGAAAGAGGGTCAATGCTAAAAAGAGATAAATGCAAAGGTTGACTAAAAAGGTGGTGCTAAATATGGCTAATGACCTTGGTTAAGGTTGTGCAAATATTTGATTAGAATAATTAATGGAAGATTAGAGGCAAGTGGAAAATGTAGGAGGATGTGACATTAATCTTTGATTAAGAGGATGCACATCATAATCATGAATTAATTAAATTAATTCAGATTAGAGCAAGATCATGGAGGATGTGACAAGGAGAGAGAGAATGCAAAATTTTAAATTGATTTTAAATTAAAAAAATAAAAAATGACTAAATTAAATAAATTGGTGTATTTATTTAATTTAAAGAGGAAGAAGGTGAAAGATAAAGCATTTAGTTATTAAATTAAATACTTTACAGATATGAGACAAACTGTGTAATATTAATTCAATAAATTAATATTTAATATGATAGACGAAAAAGGAGTAAATTTAATCATATGGGAGTGATTAAATTTAGATGTCTACAGGAGCCAAAGTGAAATTTCAGATGAGAGTGCATGCTGCCCCAGTGCTTAAAAGAACCCAAGACTGGTTGGATGGGAAATGGTGACAAGTTGCTGGTCCTGTTCAGGAGCCTAAGTCATCACAAAAGAATGAATAGGGGTCTATGCAAACATCTGGTGCAAGTGTATCATCGGGAAAACCCTCTGTGAGGTCCTCTAGGGAAAATTCTTAGTCAAGAGGTGATGGTGATAGGCCAGAAGAAACAGTCAAGTTGAAGAGCATCTATGAACAAGACAGTGTGCTTTCTTCTACCCCTAAGAAGAAGACCAATCAAAAAAAAACTTGTGGCTGCAGATTCTGAAGCTATCTTTCAACAGATTGCTGAAGATAATATCTTTCCTCCTCTATTTGAATTTCCCTCTTCTCCACCTGATAGTGATAATCCACCTTTCACTCCTAACACTCCTAAAGAAACTATTAGTGGAAATGAAGATTTGGGTCTGGTAGTAGCCTCCCTATGATGGCTAAAAAAAAGCAGTGGAGAAGAAGAGAAAGAATATTCCTACAATGACAGTTGGAGTGGATACAGTTTCAAAGTTACTTCAAAGCTCTTCAAAACCTAAGAAAGCTAGGAGGATGTCAAGGATGGTGACTGGTGCTACTTCTAGAAATCAAATGTTAGAAATTGCTGAGCCTGTGAAGGATTTAAATGAAGATGAAATAACAGAGGCATACTACAAAGTCACACATGTTGATATGGGGCCTCCAACACTGGAAGGTGATGTGTACCATGCCAATTATTTAGTCAATACCTTGATTAAAAGAGTGAAAGAATAGATGAAAGAAAATATAAAACTGGAATCTCAAGTTCTTGCATTGAGTATCTTTATTTCTTTCATGGCCACTCCTCCTACATTTGATGAAGCCTCAAGTTCTCAGGTAGAGGGCATCAATGTGCTCACCATAGAGCAAATTAAAAAGAATTTGAGCTATTCTAGAGTTGCTTGTGAGGGGATCGATAAAATATCTAGAGAGGCTATCTTCTTTCTAAATAAATCAGTGGTCTTTTACACTAAAGTTGTTAATAAGGTGAAGGAGTTAGTAACAGAAGTTCAACAACTCAAAAAAGATCAAACTAGTCTCTATGTGCTTGCTTAGGAAATGAAACAATTGAACTCTATGGATGCGAAGATATTAATTGGTGAGAAAATTGTGAATAATCCTAAGGAGCTAGACCCTTCCTGGTCTGTTTCATTGGAATGTAAATTGAATATGTATGATAATATGGTGAAGGAAATTAATAATGCACTTGATATATTATATGAAATGTTGGGGGAAGTTAAAGAAGATTGTCGTATTCTGGGAGTTGAAATCACTGATGAGTTTGATGAAAACATTCTAGATATAAAAGAGATCTCTCTGAAGTTTAGATAAATATTCAAGAAAGAAATAGTTGATCCTACTACAGTGACATGGGAGTCCTTCTCAAAACTCAGTGGAATGGAGATCCACTTGAGGACTTATAAATGTGGAGAAGATAGAAGATCTCAGAAGTTGGTTGAGTGTGAAAATGCTTTGGTCACATGGAGAACCAGGTTACAGATTACTACAACTCCAGGAAGCAAAAACATCACCGCAATTGTCACCAAGTACTGAGAATACAAGCAAAGTGTAAAGGCACATGAGGTGTTACTGAAGGAGGAGGCAAAAATAATTGACAACGAAGGAGTCGGTGCTGGGAGTGGGACCATTGTTTAGTTTTTAGTTTTTATGTTATTTTCTTTAATTTGGATCTCTTGATATTTCAAAGACTTTTTTATTTTAATTTCTAAAAAGGCTGTCTTCAAGAAACCATTATGAAGACAAAAGAAACTCTATGTTTGCTAGTGGATTTTCTATTATTGGAATGATAGATTATTGGATAGTTTCATTGCTGTGGAATGTTTATCTGTGAATAAATATTTTATATGATGGATGCGTAAGGATTTCTCAATATAATTTAGGTGATTTTGTAGTTTAAGCTTTTATTGTTTAAGTTGGGTGGACACTGGATGCCTTTATAAGTTATTTATGTTGAACTGTTAGCTTCAGTTAGCTTATAACTTATAAGTTATGGATGTTGAATTGTTAGCTTCTGTTCAAGGAATGGATTAATAATATTCCTTTTAGTTATTTATCAAAGATTGTGTGAATGGAAATGTAATCTGAATTTATAAGTAGTGTGATAAGTGTTGTTCTTTAAAAATGATGTAGAATCACATATCAAATTCAATACCATGGAATAAAATATATATTTTTTGGCTTTTCTGAATCCTAACCTTAGTCGCTAGTCCTCAGAGTTTTATAACCTTGTCGTGGAGTTCTAAATTTTCATAACTTACTGATTCTCTGACTTTTTTGATGGTTCACTTTGTTGAGTTGCAAGTCTTTCCTGGTCATCTTTCTACTCGGTTGGTCGGAGGTTTCGAAACTTCAGAGTTTGGTTCTAAGGTTCACTTTGTTGAAGCAAGAATGGAAAAGAGATAAAGAAAACTTATTATTATAACTAATAACACTATGAAGAAATGATCACTCACCTTTTCTACTTGGTGGGTCAAAGGTTTTTGAAAATTTTGAAACTTCATAGTTTGGTTCTAACTTCTAAGGTTCACTTTGTTGAAGCAAGAATGGAAAAGAGATAAAGAAAGCACATTATTATAACTAATAACACTATGAAGAAATGATCACTCACCTTTTAAGTCTATGTTTTTTGGCTTCACAGTTCACTGACTTCTAGTTCCGAATAGAGAAGTAGAACCTTAGAACCAAAAAAAATGTGTAAGAATAAATGACACTTTCGTTTGTATTTATAACAATCCATGATTCCATATTTGGTGAATTCCATGATATTTTAAATGGTATATTAAATATTTGGCGAATCCCGCTTGCTTATACAATGATACATTGTAATTTTCAAGGCAAAATGTGTCCTCAAATGTAATTATTTGTTAATGTTATTGGCGAAATAGGTCCTCATGAGCAACTATTTATAAATTTTAATTGGTGAAATGGGTCTTCACAAGCAACTATTTGTAAATTTTAATTGGCGAAATAGGTCCTGAGACAATGTTTTTTTAATAGTATTAGCGAATATGTAGGTGTTTTATTAAATGCTTTCGGGATTCTAGGAAAAAATATAAGTCAGTCCAATTGAAACACGTAGTTTGACAATGGAATTTTTTTTGCTTAAATATGCCTCATAAAAAAACTCATTGGCGAATGGACATTCATTGGACCTATAGTTCATAAAATCCGGGCGATTTGGACACCTTGTTGGGTGCAAGAAATTTTCCAATTTTGACTTGGCCGATTCCTAGAATTCGCCACTAAAGTTTTCCCAGCTTGGTATCCACCTGAATAGATTCATCATAACATTCTGGCTCACCAACATCAGTTAATAAAATAGAATACAAAGAGGGAGAATATTTTTCTGGGGGTCTACTTATCCTTGAAGATCGTCTAAAATTCACTGGAGTTTGTGGTATTTGTTGTTGTTGTTGTTGTGGAGCATGAGGAACCATTGGAAAATTGTTGTTCGGTTTATCATCCAACACTACATAATCATTTTCTTTCTTCTCATGTTGTTGCAACTGATCTTTGTACAACACTTTCTCATTGAATATGAAATCCCTGCTTTTCACAATTTTCTAATTTTCAAAATCCCAAAGCCTATAACCAAATTCATCAGTGCCATATCTAAAAAATATACATTTCTTTGATTTTGCATCAAGCTTGGTTCTATTTTAGTAATCTACATGTGCAAATGCTTCACAACTGAAGGTCTTGAGAAAAGAATAACTCACCTTCTTACCTATCCATGCTTCCTTTGGAATATCACAACCCAAAGGATTAGAGGGACCTTTATTAATTAAATAAACAACAGTGTTTACAACCTCTATCCACATGTTTAAAGGCAACCCAACATGCAATCTCATAGTTCGTGCATGCTCCATTATTGTTCTATTCATTCGCTTAGCCACTCCATTTTCTTGTGGAGTCCTTGAAACCATTTTCTTCCTACAAGTACCATTAGAGGAACAATAATATTCAAAATACTTGCTGCAATACTCACCACCATTATCAGATCTGAGACATTTTAACTTTTTTACCCATCTCATTCTCAACCAAGCTTCTCTATTTTTTAAAAGTTTCAAATACATCAGATTTCTGCCTAAGGAAATAAATCCATACCTTCCTAGTTGCATCATCAATGAATGTAACATAATACCAAGAGCCACCGAGAGAAGATACTTGAGTTGGTCCCATACATCCGCATGCACAAGCTCCAATTTCTCATGTTTCTTTTTCTTCCCATCCTTGAGAAAACTAACTCTCTTTTGTTTTCCATACACACAAATTTCACAAAAATCCATATTAACACATTTTAGACCTGGTAAAACATTCTTTGAATGAAGTAATTTCATACCTTTTTCACTCATATGTCCAAGTCTATTATGCCACAATGTTGATTCAGAATCCATAGCAACTATCTAATTTTCTGCCTCCTAAATTGCAACAACTGTTCCTGAACATTAATTTTTATCTGCAATAGCTAAATTAGAAGGAATAGTATGACCTATACAAAGATATAGGGTGCCTACTTTCACACCTTTTGCTACCTCTAAGGCACCTTTTGTAACCTTCCAATTTTTATCACTAAATGTAACAACACAACCTTCATCATCTAGTTGCCCTACTGAAATTAAATTTTTGCTTAACTTTGGAACGTGCCTTACCTCATGTAGTAGCCAATGATTCCCATTCTGCAACTTAATCTTGATTCTTCCCTTTCCAAAAATTTGACAGGGTTCATTATCTCCCAAAAAAACCATCCTAAAATCCCCTTGGACATAATCATGAAAATAACTTCTATGGGGCGTAGCATGAAATGAAGCCCCTGAATCTAACACCCAAGAATCATCAACATTATCAAGGGAAAGAATCAAAGAATCCTCATCAGATTTATTACTTACCACATTTGCCTCTTTGATGCCTTGGACTTTTTGTCTCCTTTATTTTTTTGAGACCAACAGTCTTTCTTTAAATGACCTGGCTTACCGCAGTACCAACAATCCTTCTTTTCTCTGGATTGGGACCTTTTGTCCTTTGATTTCCTCGTGATTTCCCATGACTTCCAGTATTATTTCCTTTCTCCTTTGTTCTGCCCCTACTTTCTGCATTCAAAATACTGCCTGATGTGGATGTTCCACCTGAGCTTTTCCTTTGAATTTCCTTGCTCAAAATAACACCAACAACATCATCACATTTCATTGTATTCAAACTAGAAACAAAATTGCTAACAACCATTACCAAACTATTCCAGTTTTCAAGAAAAGAACATAGAATCAAAAGAGCCCTAACTTCATCAAATTTTACAATACAAAAGTTAATTGGCTGGTAATTATATTAAACTCATTTAAATGAACTAACCCACCTTCTACCATTTTCATATTAAATAAATGCTTCAGAAAAAATACCTTATTCGAAGCATAAGGCTTTTCTTATAACTTCGCTAGGGTTTGCATCAACTCTTGAGTTCTCTTTGCTATTGTAATATTGAACACCACTGATTGTGCCAGGCATAAACTAATACTGCCAAGGTCCTTTCTGTCCAAAATATCCCAGTCTTCATCAGACATTGTTGAGGGTTTCTTGGTTTTCTCTTCTAATGGCCACCTTAAATCCTTTTGATAGAGGTAGTCCTCCATCTACATCTTCTATAACTGATAGTTCTGCCCATTAAACTTCTCAACCTTCAACTTACCCTCATCGGCCATTGCTCCCACTCAATCGTGAGACTCCCACTCAACCGTGAGACCTTCTTGCAGAGGATAACTGAACACAACCTTGCCCTGATACCACTTGTTAGGGTTAGAGGGTAGATATCTAACAATTAAATGCAGATTTGATCAATAAAATAGAGAAATAAAACACATAGAAAAATTATAGCAGAAATAAGACAACACAAAGAATTTAACGTGGTTCACCCAATATGGGCTACATTCACAAAACCACAACCATCTAATGATTTTATTATCCAATGCAAAACATATTACAATCTTGTGAATAATGCCCTACTCTAATCCCTACCACTTATTACCATCTTTTTAGAAGCTTCCAAAATTAGGATTTTACAAGTTCAATTTTTTATATTGTTGGTGACGAAGCGAGAAAATAGGAGAAATTTTTTTCTCGGGGGATGCCGCCCTTGAACCCCTGCCCAGGAACGACTCAGCTTGAGACACCAACAAGGATACATGAATCAATATATAGCATGATCAGTCACCATATACCAACATGATGAAGGGCCTACATCCTCCTCCTCATTTGTTGACCCATCTTCCCTTGAATCTACCTCATAATCCAAAACACCCATTGTGCAAAATATACTTGATATCAAGGAAGTTATCAAGGATAATGGTTGTGGAGATTATAATCTAAAGAAGGACACTTTTGTGCTAGGTGAGTTACCTCTTTCCCCCAAATCTCATGGAAAACCCACACCTACCAACAAAGTGACTAAAACATTAATGCTTGCATCTACCACTTTCACCAAGTGGGGGGACTTGAACAAAGAAGATGTCAATGAGGAAGATGTATCCAAATTGCTCTATGAGGACAACCTACCCATGCCCGTTCTTCCCATGGAGGATGATAATAAAGGTTTACAACTAATGATGGGATGGGGGTACAACTAGAATGAAAAGCTGGGACAAAATGATAATGGTTTGCTAGAACCCATCATTCTTGAGAGACGTCCAAAGAATCTTGGCTTAGGATATGCTACTAGCAAGGTTACCCTTATTGGCAAGGGTACTTCTAATAAATGGGCTGAGGCTTCCTCTTGGTTACCAACATTACGTGATACTACCCTAGATGACTTCCCCCTTGACATTGCTGACTGATTTGAGGATAACTCTCTTGTTATGATATCCACAACATATTTCACCCAAAACAACCAAACCACTAAATTAAGCCTAGTATACCCCCAACTCATCGAATGGGACCAAAAAGGACCACCAATTCTAGATATATTAAAAAATGATGAAGCGATCTCAGAATTCATGGGACTTCGCAACAACTTACCATGTGGGGATCACAAAGCATGATTTGATATAGAGCTAGACACACATGCATACTATGGGGAGATGATTGAATCCCTCAGTTGCAAAATTGACGACATGAGAATAACATGCAGATCTTTAAGTGAAAACCACACAGTGGCACTTTCAAATCACAAAAGAGTAAAAAGAAAGGATGTATCCAAAGGTAAAAGCCTCTATGAGGCATCCAAGGATGAGAGATTCAATCTCCTCCTTAGTGCAATGCATCTAGAAAAATCAATAGTACAAGAAAAAAAGGCTACTCTAGTGAATGTAGGAGCAGAAGAGGCACCTAAGATAACCTTTTATGTCGAGTCATTGTTAGATAAAGAAAAAGAAAACTTAGCAATGTTCCTAAAAGAAAGAAGGAAAAAATTTGCATGTTCATACATAGATATGTCAAGGCTCGATCCTGAAGTGGTTGTACATCACTCAATAGTCTATCCTGAAGCCAAGCTAGTGAAACAAAAATTAAGAAAAATGCACCCTCAAATTACATTACTGGTTAAACTAGAGTTACAAAAGCTCCTTGACGTCGGGTTTATCCAACCAATTGACTATCCTGAGTGGGTTTCCAACCTAGTACCAGTCTCTAAACCCACTGGGGGCATCAAAATATGTTTAGATTTTAGGGACTTGAATAAAGCATGTTTGAAAGACGATTTCCCTCTTCCCAGCATTGACATCATGATCTATTTAACAGTAGGACATGGAATGTTATCACTCATGGATGGATTTTCAGGCTATAACCAAATAATGATCTCTAAGGAGGACCAACATAAAATTGCATTCACTTGTCCATGGGGAACATATTGTTGGAACATGATGCCATTTGGGATAAAAAATACTAGAGCAACCTATCAAAGGGTGATGACCCTTATCTTTCATGATATGATCCATAAAATAGTTGAAGATTATGTGGATGATAATTCGGCCAAATCAAAAACAAGAAAGGAACTTACATAGAGGTATTGGGACCAATCTTCGATAGGCTCGAAGAGTATAAGGTAAGACTGAATCCAAAAAAGTGTTTGTCTTTGGGGTTACATCAGGCAAGCTTCTTGGCTACATAGTGTCACAAAGAGGGATAGATATAGATCCATCAAAGGTGAAAGAAATATTAGACATGGAGCCACCAAAAACATTGTAATAGATGAGAGGGTTACAAGGAAGGTTACAATCCATTAGAAGATTCATAGTGCAGTTGTTAGACAAGATTCATCCTTTCACGCATCTTCTCCATAAAGGTATAACATATAAGTGGGATGAGAAATGTGATAAATCCTTTCAGTAGATCAAGGACTACCTATTATCACCTCCATTTCTCATGTCTCCAATACTAAAAAATCCATTGATCCTATATATCTTAGCAACAATAGCAACACTAGGTGCTCTTCTAGCCCAACACGATGAAACGAGAAAGGAAAGAGCTATCTATTACATCAACAGGACCTTGGTAGGATATGAAATGAATCTCATCTATTGAGAAGGCATGTCTAGTAGTGGTCTTTCCTTCACAAAAATGTAGACATTACATGCTTTCACACCAAATCAAGCTTATTGCTAAGATCGATCCATTAAAATATTTATTATCTAAAGAAACTCTCATTGGGAAAATGGCCAAATGGGTAATGATCTTGACAGGGTTTGACATGGAGTATGTGGAGCGCAAGGCTATCAAAGGACAAGTAATTGCATACCAACTAGCAAAAGTACCCATTTATGCAGAGAATCCTTTGATATCTAAGTTTCCTGATGAATTAGTGTTTCTTCTTAATGCAATAGATGAATGGAAAATATACTTTGATGGATCATATACCCAAAATGGATTAGGGGCGGGCATTCTCTTTATCACCCCTCAAGGTGACTGCATTCCAAAGTCATACCGATTATCCTTTTTGTGTGCTAATAATATTGCTGAGTATGAAGCTTTAATAACATGTTTAAGAATATCAATCCAATGGCATATACAAGAGTTAAAATTCTATGGAGACTCATAGCTGATTGTTAACCAAGTCAAGGATGACTACCAAGCCAAGGATGATAAACTCACTCCTTATAAGAAGATGATAGAAAGTATTAAGGAATTTTCATTGATATAACCTTTGAATAGACCTTGTGTGAACAATCGAGCAACAAATGCCATCGAGACAATTGGGTCTTTGTTAGACATGCCCCACAACGTCATTCAATGTGAATTCTTGGTAGAATTACTTCTCATACTAGATTTCAAAATTCTTGAATCTAAATTTTTGTGTGTAATTGTTGGTCCTGGTTTTCCATGGTATCATGATATATTCACCTATCTTAGTAGAGGTACCCTACCATCTGATATCACCTCCAACCTTAAGAAGACCTTCATTAAAAAGACATCTTGATTCATCATCTTAGGTGATACCTTATACTGTAGAAGCATCGAGGGAACATTACTACGATGTCTCAACCAAGAGTAAGTGTTGACTGCCTTAACAAAAGTACACGAAGGCATTTGTGGTTCCCATTCTAGTGGAATAACCTTATCCAAGAAACTGTTGAGGATGGGGTATTACCGGCCAACCATGGAAAGAGAGACTCATCAGTATGTGCAGAAGTGTATATAGTGTCAACAACATGGAGACCTTATCCATGCCCTAGCTCAGGAGTTACAACCAATGGTCACACCTTGCCCTTTCTTGTAGTGGGGGCTTGACCTCATAGGAAATATTACTCCCACCTCATCTAATGGCCACAACTTCATCATCACAACCACTGAGTACTTTACCAAGTGGGTGGAAGCCATTCTTATGACTTATATAATGGGGAAGTAAATCTCTAAGTTTATCTTGAATTACCTTATTTTCTGCTATGGTGTTTCACAAGACCTTATCTTAGATAATAGGACACCCTTCAAGAATCAGGATGTAAGAGAGCTATGCCAATGATTTAACATCCAACATTAGTTCTCTACCCCCTATTACCCTCATGGAAATGATCAAGTTGAAGCTACAAACAAGACCATTATGAAAATCCTAAAGAAAATGGTCAATGAAGCTGGTCGTGACTGACATCTACTATTAAACCCCACCCTATGGTCCCATCAAACCAGTATCCTCATGCCTATAGGGGCAAACCCTTTCTCCTTGGGCTATGGATCAGAAGCCATCCTACCTATTTAGGTTGAGCTTCCCTCACTACGAGTGTCACACAAAATCTGATCATTGATGAAGAATATAGGGTATCTCAACTGAATGAGTTGTAATTCCTGGATGAGTGTTGTCTTGATGCCTTAAATCATTTACAAGCATATCAAAACCAACTGAAACAAAGCTACAACAAGAAGATCAAGAGTCGATCTTTCCAGGTAAGGGATCTTGTCCTCAAGCATAATCAAAAGAATGTTCAAGATTAGGATAATAAAGGAAAGTTTGAGCCTAATTGGTCATGCCCATTTGTTATCATAGCAAGCTATGAATCAAGAGTTTATCAACTATCAACACCTGAAGGAGAACCCTTGTAGGAACCAATCAATAGTTTGCATCTCAAAAAGTTTTATGCCTAAGAATGAAGGGTGTAAATCCGAAAATACAAAAAAAATCAATAAATAACAAAAATCCAAAAAAATAAGAAAAAGGATTGGAAATAGTAAAGAAAAAAATTGTCCTCTTGTGAAAACCACTTCTGTGGTGCTTTGGGAAAGTACCTTGGTGAAAACCTGGAAAATAAGCGCCTTGCATAAATAAGCACCTCCATCTATCTTTGGCTCTTTAGCTTATCATGCTTCGCATCACATTTTTTCCATCACATCACTCATCCTATTTATTCCATCACCCATCCACGCCCATATCATAGCTTGATATTGTAAAGTATTGTATTCCACTTTAGTACTACTTGGCACATTCCTAAGCCTAGTTTGTCCTGCCTATATCGAGGTAGTCTATCACATCACGCTAGGGGAAATTTGTTATGCATCGGATTGGGTTATTTTATATCTTAAGGTTATTCAAAATCTCATCAAAAATACCAAAAATATTCATAAAACCTCATCAAAATCCAAAAACATCAAAATCTTGTACAACTAAAATACAAAAACATTCAAAAAACTATAATGTCAAAATTCTAAAACATCCAAAACACATCAAAATCCCTAAATAGGTCAAAATTTAGAAAATCAAAATAAAAAACATTACCTTGTCGAACTACGAGTCTCTAAGCTTGAACGTAGGAAAGGCCATCATTGATGTGCCCCTGAGACACCCTAGGTCATTCCTTTAGGAGTTCTTCATAATAAACTAACAATCCATCAAGTTTTCATATCTCATCAATAAACTTGTCAAAGTCAGTCAAACTATGTCGTCTCTACGTGTATAACGTAGGCAGGGCCATCATTGATGCACCCCCCGAGACACCCTAGGTCAGTCCTCTAGGAGTCTGTCATAATAAACTGAAAATCCATCAAGTGTTTATATCTCATCAATAAACTGGTAAGAGTCATTTGAACTACATGGTATTTGCATGTATAACATAGGAAAGGTTCATCTTTGATAATCCCCCAAGGCCCCTAGGTTAGTATTTTAGGTTAGGTTCTTGGTCAAAACTCAAAGAACCCCAAAAACATTTGAAAACTTAGAAAAACACCAAAACATTTAAAAATTGAAAACTGTTAGAAATTAGGATATTAGGATACTAATCATTATAAACAAGATATAAAATAAATAAAATGATAATAATACAAATATAGATTTTACACATTACACAAGATATAAACACGAGGAAAAGCCTTTCAGATAAAAAAACCCCATAAAGCATCATTTTATTAAAACACTTACAATGTAATGGTCTATTATAACATAGACCGAACCTAGGGAACACTTCTCCATACTTCCACATGGCCAATAGTACCTCATGTGCATATTGATAGAATTCACTATCAATCTCCAAATTCCATACCTCTCAACTAAGAGAGAACCTCCATAAATATAGGAGGAAGGGTGATATAATACTTGAAAGGGTATTAGTCACACCTATTCAACAACCCCCATTCATAAATAATCAATAATCTAATTATTAGACTATAATTATTTCAAATGGGATATGCTTAATAAGCACATAATATATAAGGTTTTATAACCTTATATTAGAACAATATACAAATGTTATAAGGGTATGACCCATAATAACATTATGTTCTAACACTCCCCCTTAATGTTAATAAGGGGTATCACATGTCAATTTCCATAAAAGATAAAATGAAGTACCCCAGTAACATAGGTCTTCTTTGACAATGATAAATAGGGACACAAATATATGCCAAATTGAAAGTAATGTATTCCAGACTACATGAAAGTCATCTTGTCATAATTTATAATCTCAGTGTTTTAAAAATGATGCTATATATGAGGTATTATAAATATTTTTATTGGACCCCGAGTCTCCTCAAATCAACCTCACCTCATTACATAGTTCCCGTAGGACTTAATACAATGTGCCTGTAGGACTTAATACAATACCTTTATAAGTGGATGATTGATAGAGAGAAGGAATTTAATATATGCCCGTAGGACTTATACATCTAGGATTTAGCCATTAGGTGGTGGAATTGACATGCACACTCCCCCTCAATGACATCACCTAAGGCCAAGCATTTTATTTGAATTTGGAGCATATAATACCTATAGGTCTTATATTATGCCTGCTACGTTTTACATCTAGGATTTATCCATGAGGTGGTTTTATGCATACTCGCCCTCAATGGAATCACATAAGGCCAATCACTGCACAAAGGTTTTTATAAGTGATGGCTAATATTTCAATATTTTTCTACTTGCTCATAGCCTTCATTTTCTTGAATAGAACTGGAGAGAATTTTTCATGATAAAATGTTTTTTTTTTAATAGAACTTTTATGATGGAATGCTTTCTCTTGAATAAAACTGGGGAGAACTTTAATGATGCAATACTTTCACTTGAATTTAATGAGAGATAAATTTAATGATGGAATACTTTCTCTTGAATAAAACTAGAGATAACTTTTATGATGAAATATTTTCACTTGAATGTAACTGGAGAGAACTATTTTAAAAAGGAATATTTTTGCTTGAGTGAGGTGGCCATGATTTTCAATCTTCTTCTCTCTCTTTGGAAATGAGATTCTTTGGTAAGAGTAAAATAACTTCAGTTATCATATAGTAAAGTGGTACTTTTATAAGTATCCATTTGAAGCTCTTTTATAAATCTTCAAAGCCACACTAATTTTTTAGGAGCTACTTTTTTTATTTTGGATTTTGATTAAGAAACCATAGAATATAGCTTTCTTAAAAATTATTACACCATCCATGTAAGAGCACTTGCACCATTTATTTTGAATACATAATGTATGGTATATTTCCTATAATGAAATCACCAACATAGTTAGTAACACAATAATCAAATAAATTTGATTCTTGATTTAGAAAAAATATTGTTTAATATGCAATTGTCAATTGCCAATGAGCATAAATCTAGAAAATAGTCTAATGATTATTAGCAAGGGATCATAAGATATTTTCATGAACATAAGTACGAATAATTTGTCATTTTTCTTTCAAGAAATAAATAGTTATGCTACTAATCATATAGTAATTATCCCAAAACAATTAGGCAACGGGTGAGCTATCCTGATGCTCAATTATGTGGGATGATCAAATAATGGTGTCATTCTAGAGGTGAGTCATCTCTTATCAAATCGATCAATCCCACTAGCTCTAGCAACATTATGACACAAGAGGCTAAAATATGTTAATATTTTACTACATAAATCAACACTACCCTTATCAATTTCCATAGAGAGAAGTCATGCAACATCTTAGGGGCACAATGCAAGCAACTTGAAGTGAATTATTTTAATAGAAAATGATTCAAATGAATGCTTGTGCAACTACAATATGTTTGACATGACACATAGGGATTCAAAATTGTAACATACCATGGTAGAGAATAAGATATTTGAGAAATCCCTCCATATAAATAACTTTATGATTATTTTATACCAACAATCCCATCTTTTGTTTTATCTACTCATTGAAAACTACATAAAATTTGGTTAAA
Organism: Sequoia sempervirens; assembly: GCA_007258455.2. Taxonomy (NCBI): domain Eukaryota; kingdom Viridiplantae; phylum Streptophyta; class Pinopsida; order Cupressales; family Cupressaceae; genus Sequoia; species Sequoia sempervirens. Next base: position 120,062 of record VDFB02023539.1, read on the forward strand.
CAAGTCTTCCTTTCATCTCAAGTATATTATTTAGAATGCTTAAGTTTGATGATTTCATTTGAGAGCACATCAAATATGTAAGAAAATGAGTAGGAATCTCACATTTCTTGTTCTTTGACTAAATTTATTTATATATATTTTTAAAAGTTGGAGTAATGAGATTTTAATATTGGATTTCCTACTTAAGTGGAGAAGATGATGCTTAAGAACAAAACAAGGTCCAATACAACATTGAGTTTAGGTGTATAGGATATTAGACAATTATTTAACTTTGGGTATAATATTTCTAAATAATTTTAGTTTAAATGAGGTTCATTGTTCATATTTTAAATTTTTAGAATGTATCTCAAAAGAACTCAACATAGTCGAGCTTTTATTATTCTTTGTTGATGTAAGTTATTGAGAATTGTTATATCAAAAATAAGGAATGAGAGAGTATCCCAATCCCAAATATGAGAAAATAATCAATCTCATCACCATAATCTAATAAAGTCTCGATGAATCATGGACTTGTTGGACTTCTGAATCAATCTCAAAATCAATGGTCAATCCATTCATCTTATTCTTCTATCTTCTTTTCACGCTAACATGGTATCATGACAGTCAACGAAAATCATAAATGCATACATCCTGCATCCACAACACATTAGCATACACACACCTTGCATAAGCATATCATATCATCTACATATCATAAATAATGACAACATCATATGGGAAACATAAAAAAACAAAGTATATCCATCTCATAGCATGTCATAGAAAGATACTAAAAAAGAGAAGGAAACATCCATTGCATTGCATCCATATCATATATCACATATCACATAAGCATCACATCATAGATCATCTCATATCACATGGCATAAATAAATTAATGTATCCATAAATATTTGTATCCATTGCATCCATACATAATCATAACACATAAAATAAATACAACATCACATCACATATCATAAATGCATCACATCATAAATCAAATCAATCCATCTCATATATATATCTCAAAAATGAATGTCATGATGCATATCAGAGTCAATGTGTGTAACTATCATCAAAAGTGTATATACAAGAGGCTATAAAAAATGAGCTAATGAATGTGTCTACATGTATTGATCAAGCTATATATCCAAAAAGTATCTATACAAAGAGGCTATCCCTTATTTCCTTGGTCACCATGATGTGACTAATCTTGTTGATGGCTAGGCTCCCTCAATTGCTTGATGAGGGATGCCCACCTAACCTGCTCAGCTATACCTGATGAGCCTATGTGAAAAATTTGGCTGCCCGCATGTTGGGGGAACATCTCGATAATACAAAGTATAGTAATAGGAGGCCTCTGTCACTACTTCTCGATATATCTCAGCTACAACAGTATGACCCTGGGTGGCCACTGTGACAACCTCTAGTTGCTGTCTCCTGCTAGTCTCCTCGACTAGTTGAATATCCATGTCTTGTCAAAGCTGGGGCTCATGGTTTGGCTCCCTAGTTAATGTCTATACCTGCTACCTCAATTGGTCCCTCTCAACTATGAGGGCCTAAATCTGGGCATCTCGAGGGTCTGGCCCCAGTGGTGGTTGTTGCTATGGATGCTGTGGGACCTATACCACTACCTGATCTTAGCCTCCTTCGCCCCGTCCCTATCCAATAAGCTGATCCTGCTGACCTTATCCTTAGCTTGCCCCTGTACCTCTAGGTCTCCCTCGTGGGGGTACCCCTTCCAGATTTTCCAAACATAGGGGAGGCACAAACCATGCATCATAGGTCGGTGATGTCTTGGCATTTGCTTGACCTTGATCCTACACCCAAGGCCTAGCCACTAGCTTCTAGAATCCCTTTACACTCTCATGAGGCTGTATCTGTGGGCCCCATGTAGCCTCCCTAGCAATCCTAAAAAATATAGCAGTATAATCATCTGCTGTGCATCCTGCACCTCCCTGAACTATCTAGCCACACGATCTAGCAAGTATCACTCTATCATTGTGTGCTCATGACCTTGTATGTATCAAGTCTGTCTAGTAAAGAAAAGCTACTGGTGATCATCATACGATGTAGGTATTTGTAACCATGACCGCCATTAGAACACGATCATGTCATTGATCACTCGACGCCAATAGGGCATCCCTAATGGGCCTATGTGTTGCTGTGTCATATGACCCTTATATCGATGCACAACTAGCTTGTCTGGATCCATGTCTGCCATATGCACCACTAGTCTGAGCACGATGATATGCTCCCATGCCTAGATGTGTAAAAGCGTAACACCTACTCCAAGGCCTCTCCCCTAGTAGTAAACAAACTGGTGCATATCATGATAAAGTGATTCCAACATGACTAGATCCCACATGTACAATGTCCTCCTATAGATCATCCCGTACCAGGTGAATCCCCAACCAGGATTGAATCCTTTGCCCCGCTGGTCTAGGGCAATAATCCCTGAAATCAATGCATCGACTATCAATTTGAGTATAGGCTAGCGTCCTTGTTACATCTCTAAATCAATTTGCGAGCTCATAAGTATGACATCCTCCTTCCACAAAACCTCATGGCATGCATCATATCCAACATCAGTATCATAAATCACTTGGTCACTGTGGATCAGAAGCTACAGATCCTCCACACATCTTCAAAGTAATTGTCGCCTCATTGGTGGGGAGGTGGAATGACAACGTCTCACTATGCCATTGCTCGCACAAGGCTGTCATCATCTCTAAATATGTCCTCACCATGAGCATATATGCAATGAACCAAAGCTTAATCTCTCCAAGGTACTCTTGTTGAATCTCGTCCAAATCCTTTAACTCCTTGAGAAACCTGAGTCGGTGCTCACATGACATAAGTGTCTAGAAAATCTCCTACATCCACAACACAAACAACATCTAAATTTGGCTAAAATTGATAAATTTTGGAGCTTTTGCACCCACACTTGATAATTGCATCGCTATTTTCAATAGCGTAGCTATAATTCTTTTTCTAAATCATGTCACCCATGTTAAAATCTGAGGAAGCATCGCCCTAGACAATGGTGTCACCAAAAATACCGTCACCCAAACCAAATCCTAGCTACCATTTCTAAATGCAATCACGTTGCTATAATAAATTTGAAACCCTAATTCTAAATCTTGAGAAGCGTTGCCATTTGCAATGGAATCGCCAAAATTGACAATTGCATTGCCAAAAATCTTAAAAGCATCACAATATAGTGACACCTAAACTAACCTAACTTTGACGCCTAATAAATACACAAAAAAGTGAAGTACAAGAAAAGTTTTGATTTATGTACCGGTGGTCTTATGCCTGGAGGTTGCTGGTACTCTTGAACTCAGTAATTGATGTGTCATGGAAGCACGTGGCAAGCCATTTCCTCAAAAGGTCAAAGAAAAAATTATAGGAAATCTCAAAGTGTGAATACACAAATGAATTGAAAGTGACCCTTTAACATATATTTAGATCCTGTTGACCCTATCCTCTGCTTGCCCCTCGACCTCTGGGTCTCCATCATTGGGGTACCCCTGCTGGATCTATCAAACATAGGGGAGGCATGAACCATGCATCAAAATTCGGTGACATCCTAGCATCTTCCTGACCCTGATCGTACACCCAAGGCCTGGCCACCAGATGTCAGAATCCCTTTACACCCTCATGAGGCTGTATCTGTGGGCCCCATGTAGCCTCCCTAGCAATCCTCACAAACATAGTAGTATAATCATCTACTAGTCCATCCTGCACCTCCCCGGGAACTATCTGGCCACACAATCTAGCAAGTATCACTCTATCATCGTGTGCTCATGATCCTATATGTATTAGGTATGTCTAGTAAAGAAAAGTTGCTGGTGATCATCATACCAAGCAAGCATCTGTAACCACGACCGCCATCAAAAAATGTTCATGTCATTGATCACTTGATGCCAATAGGGAATACCCAATGGACCTATGTGCTGTAGTGTAATATGGACCTTATATTGATACACGACTAGCTCATTTGGATCCACGTCTACCATATGCACCACTAGTCTGAGCATGATGATATGCTCCCATGCCTAGATGTGTAAAAGCGTAACACCTTCTCCAAGGCCTCTCCCTTGGTAGTAAACAAACTGGTGCATATCGTGATAAAGTGAGGCCAACATGACTGAGCCCCATGTATACAATGTCCTCCTATAGATCATTCTATGCTAGGAGAGTCCCCAACTTGGACTGAATCCTTTTCCCTGCTGGTCTGAGGCAACAATCCCTGAAATCAATGCACCAACTACCAGTCTGAATATAGGTTAGCATCCTTGGTACATCTCTAAATCAATTTACAAGCTCACAAGTATGACATCCTCCTGCCACAAAACCTCATGAAATGCATCGTATCCAACTTCAGTATCATAAATCACTTAGTCACTATGGATTGAAAGTCGCAGTATCCTCCACACATCTTCAAAGTAACTGTCGCCTAATTGGTGGGGAGGTGGAATGATGATGTTTCACTATGCCATTGCTCACACAAGGCTGTCATCATCACTAAATGTGTCCTCACCACGAACATATATGCAATGAACCAAAGCTCAATATTCCCAAGGTACTCTTGTCGAATCTCGTCCAAATCCTCTAACTCCTTGAGAAACTTGAGTCGGTGCTCACGTGACATAAGTGTCTAGAGAATATCTTGTATCCACAAAACAAACAACGTCTAAATTTGGCTAAAATCGATAAAGTTTGGAGCTTTTGCACCCACACTTGATAATTGCATCGCTGTTTTCAATAGCATTGCTATAATTATTTTTCCAAATCACGTCACCCCTGATAAAATCTAAGGAAGCATCTCCTTAGACAATGGCATCACCAAAAATACCAACATCACCCAAACCAAATCCTAGCTATCATTTCTAAATGAAATCGTGTTGCTATAATAAATTTGAAACCCTAATTCTAAATCTTGAGAAGCATTTCCATTTACAATGGCATCACCAAAATTGACAGTTGCGTCACCAAAAATCTTAAAAAGCATCACAATATAGCGGCACTTAAAATAACCTAACTTTGATGCCTAATAAATACACAAAAAAGTGAAGTACATGAAAAGTTTTGATTTATGTATTGGTGGTCCTTTGCCTGGAGGCCGTTAGCACTCTTGAACTCAGTAATTGATGTGTCGTGGAAGCATGTGGTGAGCCATTTTGTCAGAAGGTCAGAGCAAAAATCGTAGGAAATCTCAAAGTGTGAATGCACAAATGAATTGAAAGTGACCCTTTAACATATATTTATGCCTAAAATTAGGGTTTTTTACCCTAATTTGAGAGGGAAGCTAGGGTTTTTTGCTTGTTTCACAAATTCATGAGCCATGAAGCCTATGATAAGCATTTTTATGTTTTTGAGCTTTTTTTCATGTCTTGGAGCATGTTTTTTGCACCCGCATCAATGTTGCATCTTTGTCGAGAGATCAACCCAAAATTCAAAATTTCCACCCAATCTCTTGAGGGGATATGGTTCCAGATAATTTCCTTCCACTGGGGCAACAGTGGGGCATCCAAAAACTCAAGAATTTCTAAATTTTTGATTTGAGCAACAACTTTAATCCAAAAGTGTCAGTCTTTGAACCAATATAATAGGTACCTCACTTCAAAGAGGTGTAAAATGTAGACACTTAAAAATGTCCTGAATGGTATTACACACCTGAATCTAATCACTAACATTGTTTCATCTTGAAATTCTCCTTCTTTTCGCCTATTCGATCAAATAAGCCTAGTTATTTAATTAAATGCATCATTTTCATCTATTAATCTAATTGATTTAATTAGGTTAATTCACCCCCTTTCACCCTCACCTCTCATCCTATTTATTTGAATAAATCAAATTATTTAATTTAAACCCCCTAAGTCCTCTCATTTAATTAAATAATCTTAATTATTTAATTAAATGTCATTTTGAACCCCTTTTCATTAAATAAGTTAATTATTTAATGGATATCCTATTATTCCTTATCTTGCACAATTAAAACTTAGTTTTAATTACTAATTGCTAATTTTCCTCACCCATCCACTTGCATAGGGAATATTCCAAATGAATATTCTCCTATTTGGCTCCAAAAATGGAATTTTCTTTTCAAACAAAATTTGTAACAAACTTTAAAAGTTGTTATAAAGTGTGTTTGTTTGAATCATTCTCATCCATTGATGCTTTCCTTGATCCATGTGATCTTTGATTCTCATCCATTGATGAGAATCCTTGATCCATATTTCACCTTTGATTCAATATTGACCATTGATTGATCAAATCGATATGAGCCTTTGATTCTTCATTTTCTCTCCTATAAATACTTCACCATTTGGAGAGAAATGGATCCACCTTTTCAAAGAAAAGTTATGTTGTTGAAATTCATACTCACTTGCATCCACATTTAGCATTTATTAACATTTTATTTTAAACTTCATCCATATTAGCTTAAGGATCCATTAATGGCTTCCATTTTAGCTTAGTTTGCATCCATTTTAGCATAAGTTTGCATCCATGGCTTGCATCTTTGAACTTTGTTTCCATTTAGCATAGATTGCATCTATCTCCATGAAGTATTTTAGCATTTAACACTCATTTTCATCATATTAAACTAGTTTTCCATCCATGTTTCGTTCATATTTCATTAGTGACATCAGTTTTCATCAATAAAATTGATTGGAATGACTCATATTATCCAAGGGATTGGGAAAGGGTCGCCATTCCACATCAATGCGACACCACTCCCCCAATGGGATAAAATTTGAAGTCTTAAAATTGGTTTCCTTTATGTTTTTTGCGTTTTTCATGATTAGTTTAATGGGTTCTTTTTCTTAAAAGCTTTTGAATATTTCATTGGGATCATGGCTTAGGGGCTTAAATAGGGTTTAAATTCATTTGGATATTGTGTACTTAATTCATAGTATGTCTATGATCACACATATAACCACCCACCCTCTAATAATCATGGATAATATTGAGGACGTACTATGACTTTTCATCATCCAAATTATCCCATCTAGTGACATTCCAACCCTAAACCCATTTTTAATCTCATTCAACAAGACAATGAACAATTATATTCCATTCTTTGGTGACATACAAGAAGGATATCAAATCAAAGTTAGTAGCCAAATCAAGAATTTTCTTAACTAGCCTAGTGGGTCTCCATGAAGCCTCCTGGGCCTTTCCTTTATTGAACGATGAAACAAGAATCATAGAGTCAATTTCACAAATAAATCTTCTCTAACCCTTGGCATAGGCAATTTTTAAGGGCTTTCAAAATCGCTCAGGCTTCGATGAAATTATTTAACTGTACACCCATATGAATATAGAAGATGAACTAAATTGATACTTTACAATCTCTATCGACCCCCTCGCTACAAACTGTAGAGATTCCTCTAATGTATAATTAACTGATGTAGATAATCATACATATATATTAATAGACCCGAGGATCCCCAAATTAAGCAGTTCACTGTTCAAAAGGGGGCTTCATCAAATTGTCAAGTAGAGAATTCTGAACTTGAGATGATGTTGGCACTATATATGCAATTAAGAATCTTAGAATTCTTGAATCAACTAAGTACAAAGATTGAGAAAAAGTAAACTCATCTAAAATATCCTTAATTGAAATTAACTCCTAATTAAAGAATAGGGTAAGCAAATGCTAATTACTATAATTGCTATAGGTACTTATCATTCATGGACTATAACTAGTTAGTGACTTTATGTGCTACAATATAACCTAATTTAACTTAATACTTTAATAGCATTGAATAAAATTATAAACGAGAGACTTCAATTCAAAAATTATAACATAACAATTAATATAATGTAAACTAAAAACTATAATTTAGATAATTCCATTCGAAATCTAATTAACCATCTAAGCTAACATGGATGATGCACTACCTCAAGTGGCCCTTGCTTGAGCTATTGTATTCCATAATATCTCCTTTCAATGACTAACTCAAGAAATCATGCAACAAAAAAGTTCTTTTTTATTATAATCCAACATATGCAAAACTTGGAATATAATAAATCAATCCAATATTCAATCTAGTTTCATGTAAAATTCTAGCCATGGTCTCTCACAAGAGTATCCCCATATATAAGGTCTATGAGAGTCCTATTATTCAAAAACTATAAACAGACTATTAGCAACTGTCAACTCTTCTAAGAGAACAAGAAGAGGACCATGTATTTTACTTAACAAAAAAATAAAAGCAGGTGGAAGTAAAAGTGTTAGAATCCAATAATGATTCTACAACAATTAAGAAGATTGTTATAACATAAGCACGCTTAACATGAAAATCCTCATTATAACTGTTATCCCTTGTTAGAACAAACTTCTTCCTCCATAGTTTATTGAAAAGGTAGAGTGACACATATATCCGTGTTTACATCCTAAAACCATTGACTTCATCTTATTTTAGAAATATGCATGTACTATAGCTGGTTGATTCCTCTAGTTATGTTGAGGTTGACAGGTTCCTCACTATAGGGTTTTTTTTTAAGAGGGGTAAATGCTTTTGACCTAAAGATATGAACCAGTGAGGTCACAAATGGGGGACCTCATCCCCAATATAAATTCTCAACAATCACACCCCAATGGGTTTTGAACCTCGATGGCAAGAATAACATCACAACAACTTAACCATCACACCATGCCACTGATGGCATTGTAGGGGTTATTTTTATTCCTTAAGGAATTTTTTATTATTAGAAACTATGATTAATCATAAAATTATACTAAATCTCATAGACATTCAAAGTTCACACACCTATTCATTAAAATTGTAGCGTCAAAAATTGTCACCCTTGACAATTTGACACTACCTTGACTCCCTATTTTGCTTATAACATTAATTGTAATAATAATTTACTCATTTTGAGGATGAATCAATAAAATATATTTAAATCCCTGTCATCCCTATAATTTTGGGCCAAAAAGTATTAGTCATGATGCTAGGTGCCCTAGACCAATTTTTTTTTTTGAATATTTGAAACCTTGATTGACAACCTTTTATGATTTAAAAATAACCCTAAGTCGGCCCCTACCCAAAAAAATTAATTAAAATGCATATATAAACAAGTTTTCCCTCTCATTTGAGGAGAAAAGAGACAATTATGAATGAGAAGTGATTATGATACAATTATGGAGAAGCATTGAGTTATCTCTATATGTTATCTACAACAAGCTATTGTGTTTCAAAATGGGAACTAACCTTTTGCAGGTCTATCAAACAACAAGGCATCCATCAATCAACATTTTGAGGCAACTTGTGTGAGACATCACTTCATCAAGGATTCCACCTCAAGGTAACATTGTCATTTTTCATTTATCATTTTAGTTAATTATTGTTGTTTTGGCCTCTACCTGACCCAGGGTATTACCCTCTTGATCATCATCAATTGTTGTACATGGAGGTAGAAATACAAAAATGGGTTTTGACCTAGGCAAGCCCCTATACTTGGGTCAAATCTAGGAGTTTCAATAGAAGATAGTTTGAGAAAACACAACATATTGTGACCAACATTTTAGACTTTTCAGATCTGAAAAAAAGAGCAATCTAGTCTAGGGTGCCCCACACCCTTGACCAACTAAATTAGCCTTAAATTTGCAACACAGGTTCCTCTTTGTATCTTAGTCTCATATCTGAAGCCATTCTATTACTTTTCATTTTCATCCGTGTGATAAATTACATTTTTAGATCTAGGGTTATACGTCAAATAGGCTTGTTAAATTGCACATTAAATTTAGCACCCTCACAACTCAAGAAAAACATAAACCCTAGGAGGTTGGATCTCCCATATGGAAATAATTCAATCATAAAACTCTAGTTGGTTTATGTTTGAACATGGATTCAAGTGAAAATGAGATAATCCTAGTTAATCTAATTGGATCTAGGACCAATTTTCCTACTCAACAAATATAATAAATATATCATCTTTAAATTCTTTTAAATTCCTTAAAGTATATGACTTTTTTTGAAAATGTCTTTTGAAGTTTAGCAAAAATAAGATGAAAACATGAAAATAAAGCTAATAGTTGGATATTCCTAGAGCTCATCACCAACTATACTAGGATTACTCATGGAAGAACCATCTGTGTTAATTTTAAGAGACCCACTAGGAGGCTATCAATTCCTAAGTCTATTAACCTTCCTAGAGACTTGAGTACTAATTTTGGTTCCAACAAGAGAGGAAGTTGAGAGAGATAACTCTAAAAGCTTGATCAAATGAAGATAAAAAGAGGAAATAGAACCCTCATATTGAATATGGCTTTGATAGTTCCCTTATTTATTCTTTTGATTTTAAATCATATTTGTAAGGTTCTGCTATGATAATCTTGAGAGATATGGTGATTTCGCTCCAACCAGATCTACCAAATAATAAAAGAGGACTAATGTCCCAAAAAATATAAAGGAAGGAAGCAGATGTAGGAGGTCGACCCAAGCTATTCCAAAATTCATGCAAGGACGTTGTGTTACACCCCGTTGTGTGTTTACCTATTTACTATTACTATGATAGGGTAAATTATTGCATTTGTGATTGTATTTGGAATTTCAATTGGAAAGTTATGAATGAATGTTTATTTTATTTTATGGACATGTTTCTTCTCCTAAAACCAGGCCTTGTCAAAAAAATCAACCCATCACCCACTTAGTCACTTAATGCATTGGAAAACACTTATTGGTAGATAATATAAATGACTGTTGACCTTGATGGTCTATTTTGTCTTATCTTTTGAATTTACTTCAGTCATGTTACTAGCCACCTCTCGGATATCCCACAAAGGATTTAGAGGAGTGATGATGTCTCATGAATAATCTTTTATTTGATTGTTGTCTGCGGTTTGTCTTGACAAACAGACTAGGGCAATATGACCCTTAGTATGAGTTAGGACATTCCTTGTCTACGACTGTCTATTTTACAGATGGATGACCTTGCACACCTTGGTCTATGTCATAGCATGGTGCTTGTTGTCCATTTATCATATTTTATTGCCCAATGATGATTAAATGCAAAAGCTTGGCATAGCAAAATATATATCTGCAAATTATCTCAACTAGCACTATCTCAACATCCATGTCTTCTATGCTAACATCCACGTCTTCTATGCTAATATCCATATCTCCCACACTAACATTTCTTCTTCCCCTTATCTATTTTCCGCTCATCCATTTCAAGAGCACACTTGTGTTCTTTGAACCTACCCATCCCCTCGAGGGGGCATACCACTACCTCCTCGTCATTCTTCCTCATCTTGCTTACACCGGGGCATGTTGACTAAATTTCTTTGACACAACATGATAAACTGCATTGTATCAAAAAGGAGCAAATGTAGACACTCCAAATTATCAGTAGGCCTGTGACTTTATTAAAATCCCTTTTTCATCCTTGATAATTAAATAATCTTAATTATTTAATTATTATCTAATATTGTAAAGTCTTCTATTAATTAAATAATATAAATTATGTAATTAATCCATTTTATCCTTTTATGTCCTCTTTTGATTAATTAAATAAATTATTATTTATTAAATTGCATCACTAATATCTTTCACTTCTATAATTAAATAAATTTATATTTATTTAATTATTATTTTTGATTGGAGATAAAAAATGGGTTTTGAAGGGGTTCAAAACCCTTTACAAAACTAAGCAGCTGATAAAAATAGAAAACAACATTACACAACAATCAACCCAACAACAGCAAACCAACACCCAAAAAGCAGCCAAAAAGGAGGCAGCCAACCAACACCACTACATATTGTTTAGAATCTCAACAACTTCCATTTCACTAGCAGCCATCTTCTACACATTATCCACAGTATTAGACACCTCTAAACCAGAGGCCCCGCCCTAAGCTTTCATTCTGTTTCTAGTTCTAGCCCCCGAACCACCAGTTTTTACCTCACCAGTCAAAACACTACCTTGAACACCACCCTTCTCACCAACGCAATCCACATCCAACAACTTACCCACAACAATAGTATCATCAGTAGACACATTATCCTCTCTTTTTCGCAGTAATCACAGGGGAGGTCGCCTTGGCAGAGTCAGAAATAGCCAAAACCTTAGGGACATCTCCACTCTTCATCACAACATTCCACATGTTATCAATTTTATCCTCAAGGGATAAGATTCTCCATTCTAAGTTCTGTTTCAAATTGATGGTTTCCTCTACCACAATATTAGCCATAGTATTAAGAGATTCCATCAGATTACCAATTTGACTTTGGACAGAAGGATCCTCAACTTTACTAGATATACCTCTAAGTCTAACATTAGTCTTATTAATTTCATGGAAGAACCACTTAAAAAGTTTAAACAACACATTAGCACTATCACGAGCCGAACTTGGCACATTAACATCCTCTCTGTCAAAGTTCTCAATCCATTTCCCCATAGCAACATCCTCATCAAAAGAACTAACATGAGCCTTATCAACAAAAATATCCTTACCTTTTCGAACAGAGATAGGAGTCTTCATCTTTCAAATGGAGCAGGCGATTTCCTCCGCAACAACCTTCCTTTTCCTTAGCCTATCCACATCCACTTTGCTAGTTCCCACAATATGTCCTCCACCCACAACCCTTTCCTTCCCTTGCTTCTGCATCCCAATGTCAACACCCAGAGAAGCCTCACCAAAGATACCTCTAGCCAGGGAAAGAGGGAAACCCTTCTCCAAGAGTTGGCCAACAGTTCTCAACACCCTTCTCTTTTGGCTCCCATCCTTAGTCTCTTGTAGTTGTCTAGTCTCTGGGGGAGGAGAGGAAGCTTCCCCATAAATTTCATTTTTGTCCTTAACCCCCTTAGAATGAACATTCACTGCCACCTCATCATTGCATGTCGTATAGCCCTCTTTATCATCCAACTTCCTTTTCCCAGTCTTACCCGAAATAAGGGAATTGGGGCCCTCCTCAAAAGATGCATATGGATCCGGGACATAATCAACATCATCATCCCTATCAGACTTAGACTCTTTGTTCAAAATAAGCCTCCTCTTAGACTTTTTACTAACCCTTTCCTCTTTTGACACCGTCTCATAACCCTCTCGGGGTTTAGCAATATATTCCTTCACATACATAAGAGGTTTTTGCACCTCATGAACTTTGATGTGTTCATAGATTAGGAGAATTAACCCCACATGTAGGACAAGGTTTCTGGGGTTTTTCATATGATCCTTAATCCTCGAGTCAAGCAACATCAACAAGTAGTATGGAAAGGAAATCCATTTCTTATGCTTGAAATGGTTAAGAAAAAGGAAATGGTAAGTGTTAATCGTTGTATACCTGCCTTCCAAAGTGACATACCTCATAATATCTTTAGCAACATCACGCCACAATGCTTTTAAGGAGCTCCTCTGATAACCACCACTCTTCGCCATCTTCAAATCAACAACCTCATTCCCTTTAAAGAAAATACACATCGCAACCTACGATTCTTTTTTGTCTCTGAACACCTTCATACCATGCATAGCCAAGCTAGTAATTTGAGCTATGAATTCTTCATCAACCACGACTTCCCTTCCGCCCAAATTCAAGGTTTTCTCATTCCACCCTTGAGCAACCAAATCAGTGACCTAGGGGTTGTTACCAAGTAGTTTCTCCATATACGGAGTTAAGCCACCCTTCTCTAAAATATCCCACACCTCCTTCTACCTAGCAAAAATGTAGGACTTAGGCTCGACACGGTTTCTGTCCCCACCCATCGCATAAGACTTAACAAACAAAGGCCAAGTACAACACAAAAACCTTAGGAGAATAAGATAGATACGACCTAGAGCAGAATTATAAAACATAAGACTCTAGAAACTAAGATGAATATCACCCAGAATCCATGCAAAGCCAACAAAAGGACATATATGAAATGATGAAAATGAACTCCGGTCCATGTGAAAGCCATCCCCCATACTTAAAACTTGAGCATTCCCATTCATAATAATAGGCCACATAATCAAGGACATGCACAACTCAATACAAAATAAGATCAAAAGCAACTTGAGATTAGCATTCATTGTTAATAATAGTCGTTACCTCAAAAGGAATAGGATCATTTAAATCCCATTCCTTTCTTTCTCTAACACCAAAGTTATTGAAGAAATCAACTAACATATTTCCCTCTCTCAATATGTGGGAGATATAACAAGTATCAAAGGAATTGATAATTTCAATGGAATCCCTAACCAAGGCCTCAATAGTCCAAGATGAAGGTGAAACATTCTTCAAATTATTTGTTGCTTCCCACTATAATTAAATAATTATGTTAATTATTTTATTATTCACTTTTATCTTTTTCTGTCATAAGTTAATTAAATTTTATTTAATTAAATGACTCATCTTTTCTCTCACTTTTTGAATTAATTTTCTATTTAATCAAAAATTTAATTTGTCATTTCCCCTTTGCATTTAAATAATATTTCCATTATTTGAAAATGCAATTTCCCTCTCAAACTATAGTGATTTTTGTAAAAATAGTCAATTTCCTCATTCTTCCACCAGTCTTGTTTCTATTTTATCTCGTCTAGTCTAATTTCATCCATTGATTGAAATACAAATCATTTAATCCTGATCGTCCATTTTGCATTCGACTCTCTATAAATAGTGCTGTTATTTATCATTTTAGCATCTAGAATATATATGCTGCCGTGCTATTGAGAATACAATTTGATATTTTTCTTTGTCTTAGTCATAGGCTTGTTAAGTGCATACTGATAATTCTAAGGGCATTAATTACTTAGAAGCAGAATGGAGAAGGATAATGGAGGTATAAAGGTTATGGTAATATCGTTTCTTATTTCGAATTTACGCACTCTCTTGTTCTCCATTATTAGATTAGGAATTTCAGGTTTGTTTATTGTGCTTAATAATATTAAAATCTAATTTCCTGATCAAACTACTCAAGGTAAAAAAAGGATAATAGATTCCACATATTTGTAGGTTTTCAAAAAAGTATATAAAATAACAGTCTCATGGCATGATGAGGTGACAATATTTTCATTCCACCAAACACATAAAGTCTCTTGGAGATTTGAGTAAGAACCAACACATAAAGTAAGTTTGCAAGCTTGTGGAAGGTAATGAAAGACCCCATGAAGATATGAAGGTGAGTGTTAGACCATAGGAGAATAGACAAAGTGAACAACATGATAGAGGGAAATCATGAGATGATGTTCAAGTCAATTCATAGAGACAAGTGCCATATAGTTTTAGACCCATGTATAAACATTTTGAGAGGACAAACGTAGTTACAAATTTGTAGATGACAATGTCTATTTTGGTGAAATAGATTTGAAGACTTGAAGACCACAAAATAAAGGGGTTGTCATGAGTATTTTTGAAATGAAAAGAGGACTAGAAATATTTCTATGTGTACACATTGATGAATGGATAGTCCAAGGCCCTTAAAATTCACAAAAATGAGTAACATAAGTCAAGATAGATGATAGAGAATATGTGATATAGTTGCAAGAGAGGGTAGTATTAGAGGATAGTGTTGTCCTTCAAAGCCTCAGTGACTATGAAAATAAAGCATGTGATAGTATGAGACAATGGTCAGTCTAAACAACCAAAAGGTATGTAAGGAAAAGTGAATAAAACCAAGGAAATGATAAATCTTCTTGAATAGAGGATAGTAAACCTAATGGCATAGAGCAAAGAAACGGTAAAGGTAGGTTCAGTTCTATAGAAAAATGACTTATGTTAGTAAAAATGTGAATGAAGGGTTTCATAAAGGAATGACACACGTATCAAATCTTATCTAATAAGTTCTCCACTTTAGAAGTGCAATCAATTACCTTAGCTTTTTTGTCTTTATCTTTATGAAGAGGTTCATTAGATTTATTTTTACCCTTATTACCTTGCTTGTGAGGGTTCTTCTTTGGATGAAAATTACACTAATAAGAGGATGTTTAAAGACCATCTTGAGCATAATGCACTTAATGAAAAGTGGATTTATTCTAGTATTAGTGGAATTTACCTTATTATTATTGTCTTTAGCTCCCTTATCCTCAAGAAAGGATGGGATTTTTTCTACTTGAAGATAATGAACATGAGCACTTGCTTCATCCATGTACATTGATTTGGAAATCAAAATATATTTGATGGCTATGAATATGTGCCATGTATTTCATTATAATTTTTTCATCTTCTAGATCATTTTCCATTTAAATGGATTTTTTAGAAAATTTACCAATATAATCTTATATATTTTGACCATCTTATTGCTTTAAGAATTTCCATTCCATATATTTC
The DNA here is from genome assembly GCA_007258455.2 of Sequoia sempervirens. NCBI lineage: Eukaryota > Viridiplantae > Streptophyta > Pinopsida > Cupressales > Cupressaceae > Sequoia > Sequoia sempervirens. The sequence goes on from VDFB02023539.1 coordinate 136,309, forward strand.
TACTCTTTATGATAAATAAGATGATTTTTTTCTTAATTAGCTTATTAAATTAATCCCAAGATCTTATGAGATTTTGTTTCTTTAATGTCGTTAAATAAAAGAGTCTCTCAAGTAAAACTAAAGCATGATTTTCCATTCTTATCTCAACAAAGGAAATATTTTGTTCCAAGGTAAGACAATTCATGTTGAAGTATACCTTCAATCAGACGAACAAATGGTCAAGATTCTCCACACCAAAACTACCTTTGAACGGGAAAATTTCAATATTAGCATTTTCCTTGAATAGAGGTTTATTTAGAAGACTCTTATCACCCTTTAAAAACTATCCTTTTTTGGAATCGGGCTCATCAATATCTAATATCTATGTGAGGATCTCCATCATGCCTTTTATGGTCTCCATTTATTGAGAGAGACTTGCTATGATTTTATCCATCTTACAAAATCTTTCTCTAACTTCCACTTATTCTCCTTGTCCTCTTATGTCTCTCAACTCATTTTTCTAATTGTGAGATTCAATGTCTCTTTGTAAATATGAAACCTTCTTTCTTATTGACCATATTGTGGGAATGAACCTAAAAAAACCTTACAATGACCACTTCCCAAGAGGAATAAAATTTCTCTATTAACACGTTATCTATAAATTATTGAATATATTCCTAAACTAGATCGCCAACTACATTTTTTTAATTTTTTCTCAATAAAATGCAACCTTAGGGGTTACTCCCTTTCTATTGATCATAAAATATCTAATTACATAGTTATCTAGCATCAAAAAGCTAGAATTTCCCATACAACTATATCTACTTTTAAACTATAGAGTTGGGTTGTTCCCATACACATGCTAGTGAATAGCAAAAAAACTAGTGATTACATTGTCTTTTATCATATCCCCTATAACTATGTTTTAGATATAAAAATAGTTTAAATACATTATATTTTTTCCTTACAAAATTTAACTTCCATTTCAAATCACTAAGGAACAACCAAGGATTCATCAAAGAATTTTTTATAAAATTTTCCAAGCAGTCTAGGCCCTCTGATCACTAATGCCCAGTACCTTTTCAAGAATTCTGCACCTTTAGAATCCTTTTAGAGACATGCTACAATAGAAGATGTATCATTGGAAAATAAAAATAAATATAATTCAACCATATCCCTATGGGTCACAAGTTTTCCAAAATTAGATGGTATAGGAACCTCATTAAGGGAAAGGGACCGGTGGTGGGTAGGGTAAGTTTGAGCGAGGGGTCCATGTCAACAGCATTGAAGTCGATCAGTCTTTTTTTCACACGTCCCTACACAGTGCAGTTGACACTTCCCCATTTTTTTTTCTGACGAAAATTAGGCACGTTCATCAATGTTTTCAGATCATTTTTCAAAAATCACAAAAAAAGAGCCAAAAAAATACATGGACCAATAGTGGGTCACTAAGTCATGTAACATTGGTATGCTGATGTGGCATTACATAATTGGTCAGTTTGTGTATTTTTTGAATTAAAGTAATTTGCAGTTGGATATTAAGTGTAAATTTATTGGCACTTTTATTGCCCAAAAGTGGGCTCCAGGCTAAAAAAAACTGGACCCTAGATTGTCCAAAACTATACCTAGGATAGATCCTATACCCACGATTGACTCCTCTCCCTCCCTTACCTATTTAACAATCTTCATAATTTGATACATATTTCCAAAAAAATGTCATTTCACAAAATCATTAGACAACTACTTCACAAAATGAAATCAGAAGCTGAAAATCACTATACAACTACGTGCAACAACACTTTCCATCAAGGACTATATAAATATTATGTCCTTTAGTATAACTGAAGAAAAGAAAATTTGCATAATGAGACTAAACTAGGCGTGTTTTCTCTCGGCCTAAGGTCTGCAAGAATCATATGGTTGGAGATTACTTGCCCCTTCCAATCAACAAATTGTGTGTAGAACGTCACCTTGTAGACTTCTTTGTCATCTAGATGACCGTTGTTCCACCATTCCCCATCCACGATCTTCCTTATGGCATGCACGAGATCATTCTCCTTCTTACACTCATACACCACCTTTGTAATGTTATGGAAGCGGAAGCATAAACCCAAAAGATTAAAATATTGCAACACAAATTAGTTGCAAAGAAATAATATAGAGAATTGAATGAAAAACAAAACAACACATAAGAAGCTGATTTACGTGGTAAAACCTTGACAAAACATCAAGGAAACATCCACGGGGCAAGGTATCAGTAATTTTATTGCTCGAAGAAAACAATTACAAGCTTCACAACTGCTGTCATAATTGCTCGTGCAATTTTACAAATCTTAACAATTGCTCTTGCAATTTACAATAACATCAAACTTACAATCACTCTTGCAATCTACAATTCAAAAACTACTCTTGCAATCTGCAATCCTCAACTCTTACTTTGCCTTCAAGGCAACCAAGATATATATAATATCTTCAAGATAACAATCATCACTAAACATAGAAAAAACTTGTTTTATTCTTGTAAAGAAATTAGAAAATTTTCCTTTTAATAGATAAAACTGTTTTCTTTCTAAAAACTGAGATCTGATTTGTTTTCTTATTTTTTTCCTTGTTTCCTTGTTTTATTGTTTTCACAATCCAACATCTAATACCTCTCATGGCCATATTGCTTTACTAGAATAAGTCCAAAGATCTCCGCACCACTTTACTCTAACTTGTTCCTTTCTACTTATAGAAATCCCACTAAACGAAGGTAGTTGAGGGGCATAAAAATCAAAACATATTCTTCTTGTAAAAGCTCAATCAGATCTTCCTTCTCATTATCGAGGATCCAATCGAATCCCCAAGAAAATACGCGTAAAAGACTTGACCATTCAAGGACAAAATCCATGGCTCCGCCTCATGGATGTGTCATCCCCGACTGTATTTGTTTCAAGATTATTGTGTACCACACTCAGAAGAGTCTAAATGTGATCTTGAGAAATTTGCACGAATGCCATCTCTGTGCTTTTCAAATTGGGGGAGTGAGCCCTTTCTTATCTTCCTCCATTAAGTCTATCAGTCCTAACCAGTTCGATGTACAATCGCCCATTTGTACCCGAGCCTGATTGTTCCACTCCCTAGTTTCCCAAGAAATCTGCTAATTTATTTGATTCCCTATAGACATGAGAGACGGTGTAGTCCTTTAATCTTGACAACATTTCTCCGATCTTTCCTATCTTGGGTTAAAACCTCCAATTGTCTATTTTGTTAATACCATTGAGTTTTAATCTATCGCTCGAGGGGTTTCTCCATCTGGTTGTCTTTCTTGTTTTCCTTTGAACCCATAGCGTAGAACCCAATCGATATTTTGAAACCCTACCATCTTTTCATTAGAAAATCATCCAAAAAAGTGAAACCAAGTTTTCTTTGGTGCTTCATGTGAGAATTCATCCATTTGTTTATATTTTTCTCGGTTGATGATCTCCTCCAGTCTCAGCTCCGAATCCTTGGTTTGTGGGGGATGCACACAATTCATTACTAAAAGTGCAGCGCTGGCTGATAAAGTACATTCTAAAGAAATTCAGTAAAGTTTGTTCCATCCATATACATAGAATGCTCATAATGGTATAGACTACACACTTTAATAACAAAATGCAATTTATCACTTACAAATAATTTTGCAGGATTATCATTTATGAGGAAGAAAGAATTATTGTTATGATATAAAGAAAAGCATATTTGTTTTTCAACTAGACAAGCAGGTCATTAAATAAACCAAAACAGACCCAACCTGACAAGAAAAAACATATTTGTTTAAAGAATATTTAAAATAAAACCAATTTCAATCTCCTCCTTAGATTGTTCAAAGAATATTTAAAATAAAACCAATTTCAGCCTCCTCCTTAGAGTAATTATGTTCAGCAATTGAGAATATAAACTCCACATAAAGATCTTTTTTCTTCAAAATAGGAAGAATTCTAAATACATGCAACCTGCAAGGAAATTTTCATTTCTTTGATAACTGTCTCTTATCAGCCTTACTCCATTAATCCATTTAGCATTTCTTCAAAGAAAGACTTGTATCTATCTGGCTTGCAAGAACATATAAATGATCAAGGCAATGGCTATTTTCAATGTCATCTTTTTCCCCTTCTAGAGGAGGGGGTGTCTCCTTCCTTCTCTCATTGGAATCTGATTTTTTTCTCCCACAGGTACGCCCCATAAAAGTGAAGGACTTCTTACAGGTATGGCAGTAATACCTAGGTTGGAGAGTTTTGCCTCTACGCCTATGGTGAATGTATCTGAAAACAGTAACATGATCATCATCACTAGCTTCTGCTGCTGGACAAGGTGGCTTATAATACCGACATATGTCTGAAATTATTTTCTGGTCATCCACATGAAGCTGTGCAAATGGGCATGGAAGTTTTTTCACAGATCTAAGGAAATCAGCAGGACCCAATTGTCCTATTTGCTCTGTACAAACCCTCAGATCCATATTTTTTTCTCACAGTGCAGCAACCCACTCTGTTTACACCACAAACAAAACTCTAATCAAACTCACTATCTTTAACAGCTAGGAAAACTATTGAATTGAATTGGGTTGCTTAGCCAGCCATTTGTATATATATATATTTTACTTTTAAAGCAATTTATATACCAAATCTTTCATATAAACTATAAAAACAGTAATTCTTTATCAAATCAGAAACTGAAAATCACTATACAACTACAGGCAACAATTTATATACCAAATCTTTCATATAAACTATACAAACAGTAAATCTTTATCAAATCAGAAGCTGAAAATCACTATACAACTACAGGCAACAGCACTTTCCATAGGAACTGTAGAAATATTATGTTCTTTATCTTTCATATATCTGAACAAAACAAAACAAAATTTGCATAACTTACTTCAGAAATTAGATTGAGACTAAACTGGGTGTGTTTCTTCTCTTGAAATAAGTCACATATAATCCTGCAGACAAACTCCAGAGAAAGCCTTCAATACAAGATTAGTTGCACCCAAATTCTCTGGCTGAGCTTACCTCATGTTCCCATACGGCTGTTTAGCTTATTTTGGTTGGTAGCCACTGCTCAACTTATTTAGGAGTCATTTGTGGAGCTGATGCCCCATGAATGTTTAATTTTTCTACTTATTTTTTAGCATTAAATTTGTATTCACAGTATTAATAAATAATTTGTTAAAAAAAGTAGAAAAAAAAAAAGAAAGCAAATTTTAAAAAAAAGGGAAAAAAATTTGTGGATGTGGATTTTTAACAATATGCAGTTGCTGCTTATTTCCAGCCCCTCCTTTTTTCCCACAGCTTATTTTCAATTCCTAAACAGTAGCTACTCCATTAAAATAGGAAAAGATTCCAAATTATCCTTTTCTAACAATAAAATTTATGCATGGGAACACTCCCCCTGCTTAAATTTAAGCAGAAAATGGAGTTAAGCAGCTGCATGGGGACATGAGATTAACTAGCACACTCTAAGCATTGACTGCTTAGATGGCCCATTTAAATCTGTCCCTCTTCCGTTCACTTTCCTTCTCCGTTAACCTTCAAATTTTTCGCGCGCAGTTTCAAACCTTTTATCTCTAAAATTTTCGCACCCAGTTTTAAACCGTTTCTCCTTCCCACCTACACAAAGCTCAAACTCGTTGTCAAATTTACTGCGCTGCAGAGGTTTCTGTGATGTCAGTATAGGCAGAGGTTTACAAAAATTATACTATCGATATTTGTTATTTATTATCATGAAAATCTAATCACTTTCACCATTCACATGTCATAAAATAAATTAAGGGTTGTTTGTAATGATCATATTATATTTGTGTGAATAAATTTAATATTTTATAAAGATCAAATTATATTTATGGGAATAAATTTAATATTTTATAATGACTATATTATATTTGTGAGAACAAATCTAGCATTTTTTCACATTATATATATAGTTGTTTAGGTATATATGTAAGTTTGATTTTGAAGATTGATCATTATTTAATACTTAATTATAGTTATATGTTATGTTATGTAATGATGTAAATAATTTTTTAATTAAATTATTGAAAAATTATATATGGGATCTCTTATCCAATAATAATAGATATAAAAAATTATACATAATAATAAAATTATATATTTTAGTTATATAAAAGAACTTGCTAAGTATTTTTGTTTTTGTTTTTTACTATATAATTTAACCACTATATGATTAGTGAGCTAAATCTTAATTATTTTATTTATACTTTTCATCTCTTTCCACTTCATAATATGTATATGAAAAATCAAACAAAGATTGATTAACAACTAATAATGATTCTTAAAATGAGTGTTGTTCCCCATTTTTATTTATTGGATAACTTAGGAGGCAACTAGACCCCAAATATCTACCCATATACTAGTTAGGGAGAGAAAGATGTAACACATGTTGTTGTTCCATAAAGGAATTAGATTTCAAAAAGATCTTTTATTATTAGCCAAATCAGCCAACAATTTATGTTTTAATCTTTGGTTTTTGCTTACTAATCTACTGGAAAATGAGCAATCTCATAGTATTTTAGGGGCAAAGGTGATTATGAATCCTTTATGCATGTTTGAAATTTTCTTTCATATAAAATTTATAAAATTTAGATTGCAAGATAAGTTTTTAACATTTTATAAAGTCAAGATAACATGAAAAATAATTTATAAGACATGTTAAAAAAATATTCAAAAAAGTTAGGTACTATGAACAATATTTTGAGAATTTTCAAAATTCCTTCTAAAATGAAAATCATACTTGTAATTTTTGTAATGGTTGTTGATGCTTGCACTTGTTATGTTCTATGATTCAATTTTAATTTTTTCCTACTTCTTCCTTATTCAACTCTAAGTTATTTTAATTATTTTGGACTTGGATACTTATCAAACATTTATAATATATGTTATTAATCATCAATTTTGGGTTTGCTTATAATTAAAGTAAGTTAATTTTTTGACAAATTCCAATCCTTGTTAGAAAAGACCAACAAAACAACAATCACACAAAACCATAACAACCTAGTTTCCCAAACTAAAAAATGCGATGAAAGAGATCAAGCCCAAATAATGCTTGATCCAATACTGTAGACCCTCACACCCCTAGACTTTTTGTTTGGTTGAAAGACCAATTAGGGGATATCATTCTTTCAAGTTTGAATAATTGTCCATGAAGTGTTAATTTCCAAATTTGTAGACCTAGGAGAAGAGGGAGGGGATTCCCCCCAAGAGCTCATCTAAGGGCATTACTAAGGGATAAAATGGATTTTTTGATTGAAAAACTACCATCTCAAGAACAATAAACTAGTAGTTTGAAGCTAAAGGAAAAATAAGAATAGTAGAAATAAGTCACATTGAGTATTAAGAAGATTAGCCAAAATATCTAAAGGAACCTCACTAGACCTAGAGGGTAAAGTTGTTAGAAAAGAGGAGAGTGGCTTTGATTCCCCTAAATCAACTATTGAATCTTTAGGAAAAAAACATAAGATGGTTGAGAACAAATTTTTTCCACCAAGTGGAGGAGGATTTCATGTGGATACTATGGAGACAATCCAAAGCCAAGTTCCTATTAGTGAAGCAACATGTAAATCAAAGGGGGTTCCCTTGTAATTGACCAACTAAGATAAAGACTGGTTAGTAACTTCTATTTAAACAACCTCACATGGTAAATATTTCAACATATTTTTCCACCATGAAACATTCAAAAGAGGTGTTGCAAGTAAAGTTGGTTGAAGGTGGGTCCACCTTGAAGAATCAACTCTCCTTCCAATAAGAAATGGATGAAATATTCTTAGTGGTTATATCTCCTCTAGAATAGATGAAGGATATAATCACCATCTTGATAGAGTTATTGTCACTAAATATTTTGATGCTACTCTCTTTGTCACATGACTAATAAAAATTCTAAGGATGACCCCCTACTAAATTTTTCACAACACATCAAAATATTATTACACTAATAATTAAAATAGTCATTGGAATTTTTATAACTAATAATTTTCATAAATACTAAATCACATGCAATTATTGTAGCATAAATACTATTTAAACACTTATAAATTTTATTCTTTCATTTGTACCTATTATAGTTAATGTGATCCCTAAATGATTGTAACATATATGTGTTTGGTATACTTATAATCATTCATAGGCGATGCACCATTTATAGCATTAAGTATTAGATCATATATAAAATCATTTGTATAAAAACTCTATGGTTGGGGTTTTAACCCTTAACTAATTATGAATAAGACTCATTTTGATAAGTAGGAGGTATTTTTCCACAGCGTGTCAAATTATGATATTGCTATCAGGATTCAACCGTGTAGTTTCGAGTCAAACTCATTGACCCATGTTTCATGAGTAGTGGTTCAACAAGAACCCATCTCTCATGATATCGAATGTCCACTTAGCACTCATTGCATCTAGGTGATGCTCACGAGGTGGTGCAGTCCGTCGGAGGTCCCCGTCCCAGTACGCTCCAGCTCAAGCGGCTTAACCAGGGAGTTTTCTCCAAGGTTAAGCCCGCTTGAGTTGTTACCCCATTTGCAAAACCTTCAGCAATTGAAATTGAATTTTTCATTGGAGCTAGATGGATTTTTAAAAAGGGGTCTCTTGTCCATATAACAATAGCACCTGAGTGTGACCCTCGTGGTAATCTAGTGTGAATGTGTAGGTTTTGGAAGTGTAAACAAGTGTGGTTGGGGGCTAGGTCATTGGAAACCACTAAGAGATAGAGGTTTTAGTATAGGGTCCTCAATTGTTAAGGTTGAGGGTACTTGTGGCCTTAATCACATTTAACAAATCATGTATTGATATGGCACATAGGAGATTTGTTTGAAAAATATACATAAAGTATAGCATGTTTCTAATCATTCAAGATGGAAATTGGTAGCTAAAAGAAGCCTTGGTACATCAAATGCATCAAATAAAAGTTGTCTCCTATACTGGTGAACATCCAATACTTTCTTTGGGCCTTGAAGTATTGTAATATGAGGAAGATCAATTTGCATGCAAATGGTTAATTTGTATATTTAATGCTTTATGGCCTAGTTTAGTTTATCTTCAACCATGGACTACTAAAATTATTTTAAAAAGATAAAAGGAACAATAGAAATATATCTATATGCCCATAATTTTTTTGTTTTATTATATCAATTTGTAGAGTATAGACCATATATTTTAGTGAATGTGTCTTGGTTTTGTGATAAGAATTTTCTCTTGATTAAACCATGATTTCTAGAGTATGGATTCAAGTTCCTTATTTTTTGCAATGGTTTTGGGTGGATACTTGCTTCCAAGAGATATGAAATATATTAGGGAGATTTTTGGTAATTGATCCAAAAGTAGATAGTTTGATCCACTCAACTTTAGACATGCCACATTAATGGTCTCTAATCGATTTCCATTCACCTAATGTATGAGCAAAAAACATAAATAAAACATGAAAGATCACAAAAACTAGGGAATCAATAAAATATTACATGAAAAATGATTTTAAAGTGTGGTTAGAAAGCTGGAAGAAACCTTGGTCCATAAAAGAAATGAATTGAATGTTTTGTTTTAGGTGTAACCTCTCACATTATAGTAGAAGAAGAAAATAATATTTCCTCTTCGTATAAGGATGTAGTAGAATTGATCACCATAATATAATCCTAGTCAAATGTAAGGGATAATGATTTAGTAGGAAAGGATGAATTTGATAATTTTAGTTAGAGTTGGACAACATAATATTGAAGTAATAAATTACAATGAAAGCTAAGAAAGATGAGACTTCTCCGCCATCTAGTAGAACTAAATTTTGGTTTAAAAATTACAGTAGGAAAGAACATCTAAGGAATGAATGTTTGATAACCAAAGGCACAAAGAGGGATACATCTAAGGAATAAATGTTTGATAACCAAAGCCAAACTCTACAACCTTTTCTAGCATCCTCCTAGCCTGTGCTAAAATGGGAGCTTTGGAACATGGTATGGACATCCATCAAAGCACAAAGGATAGAGATATTGTTTCAAATGTCGGTGTTACAATTGCTCCAGTAGACATGCATGAAAAATGTAGAAGCATATAACAAGGGGCGTGAAGTGTTTTGAGACCACATTTCATACTTATTTACAAGGAATTCTCTATTTGGCTATAATAAATCATCCACAAGAACTGTAGTTCACCATGCTTAACATTGACCTACATGTATAATTGGATAAGTGATCCTAAGATACACATTCAATCCCTTATAGATCAGTGTGTGTTGATTATTACTTTGATGGTCAATTCATAGCTAAGATTTTTCTCTATTCATTTAGGAAAAAAGCCTTAAAATGGCTTTACTCTTTATCTACCTATTCTATGGGTTCCTTCCTCTATCTCACATATCTTTTCATGGAACACATTCAAGTCAACATAGAACAAATATACACCATCTATAGTTTAAGATATTTAGGCACGTGACAAGTATAACGAAAGAAAAAACACTCCAACAAGAACATTATTTAATAAGGGGGTATGTTGAAGGAATTCTTAGATTGGTTATAGACAATGGCCAAAACATGGTTCTATTAAGAAAGGAAACACTCTACTTAGATAAATTTGCACTTAATAATATAGGCCCTAACATCACCTAGAAAGGGGCAAGACAAAGATATCACATAACAACTATAGGGACAAATATATATATTTTTGATCAAATATCAATGAGGGAATCTATAGGCAACAAAATCAAACTTAAAAAGAATTAGAAGCACACTAGAGTCCTTTCAATAAGAATGATATGCAAGGTAAAGGCTTAAAAGGACAGACATCAACAAAGGGTTCCCTACTTTTGTCTAAAATTAGAGATGGTGTTGCAAGGCCTAAAGAAGTGGAAACTTTAGTAGAGAATGTTTATAAAAATTCTAGGATAAACAAAACAACTTAGGAACCCATATATTAAAATTTATCATAATTAAAGCTTTTCAAAATAACTTTATACAAGAAATTAATCTTCATGAATTAACAAGGCCTTGGACTAATCCATGGAAAAATGTGTATGCAAGTGAGTTCATTTCCTCCTCATGAAATCAACTAAACTAATAATTAGAAGTAGGAATTCCAACAATCTTAGAGATAAATTTCATTGCAATGTGACAATTAACACATACTTGAAGGTTCTTAACAAGTCTAATAGTTGTTCTAAAGGGCGTATCTAGAAAACCAAAAGCAATTGACAACTTTTCACCATGATGGCAGAGATTTTTTTTTCCCTCCCTGTCCACACCACTAAGTGTTGCATCTAAAAAATACCTTGCTAACTTCATCTCCCTAGCCAAATTCTCCAACTTTTCATAGATTAACAGTGACCTCCTACACAAGAAGCATGTACCATTTTATGGCCATCAATCCAACTATATCTGAGGAGATTTTTAATTCCTTATCTTTCATCAATCCCCTTACCATTTGCTCACATGACCTGCCCACTTCTGCATAGATGTTTGAGAGAAGAACACTAGTCACATCTTTTTAGAGATCCAAATAAAAAAATAGCATTGTTGTAAATACTCCTAAGCCTATATTCATATGGGATCTACAGGTAGCAAGAAAACAGATCCACCCAGGTTTAACTGGCATCTTGATGATAAAGTTAAGGGTATCCTCAAGATAGCCAACGTGAGCAAGTAGGTCAAGCTCACACATAATGATCAATTGTAGGTATAATGCAGTAGAGGTTACTCATGTGATTGAAGTATGTATATCACTGGACTTGCATGGATGCAACAAAGCTTATAGTGTCAGAACATGCTCCAAAGTGCTTCATTAATTCAAATATTTTGAGAGTATCCTTGTAAAATCCATTTTGTGCATATCCGACAAACATTGCATTCCCCGAGACTACATTTCTTTGAGGCATTTTTGTCAAACAGTTTATGTGCCTCGTTTATGATTCCACATTTTCCATATATATATATGCTGGAGCATTCCCAATGATAATATCTGACCAAAATCTCCCTTCCATTAAGCTTTATACATATGAAAAAATCCCTATCCTTTATCCTTTGATTGACTGCATACCTTGTTCCAAAGCTCCCATTTTGGCATAGCCAGGGAGGATGCTGGCAAAGGTTATAGCGTCTAGCTTTACACCCGCCATTTGCATTTGCTTGAAAGTTTCTGAAGCCTTTTCAACAATTCTCATTTACTTATATGCTATAATCATGATATTCCAAGAGACCTATTTGGGCTATTTTGTCCAACAATTCATGTGCTTTGTCTATGCTTCCACATTTTGCATACATGTCTACCAGGGCAGTTGCAGCTACAACATCTAACAAAATTCCTTTCCTCTATCCTTTGGTGGATTTCCATACCTCGTTCCAAAGTTCCCATTTTGTCACAGGAAGGGAGGATGATGGCAAAGATTGCAGAGTCTGGGTTTACACTTGTTGATGACATTCGACTAAAAGTTTCTAAATACTTTTCAAGGAATGTGTTTTGTGCATGCCCTGTAATTTTAACATTCAACGATACCACGTTTAATTAAAGTATCCTATCAAACAGTTCACGTCCCTTGTCTATGCTTCCACATCTTGCAGACATGTCTACCAGAGCATTTCTAGCAGTGACGACAGACGTCTATACCTTGTTCCAAAGCTCCCATTTTGGTACAGGGCATGAGTAGGAATGCAAATGAAGTCTATTCGGTGCGGAAACCTATTTTTTGCATATGGGAATATACGGGCGGGAGAAAAAGGTTTAAAAAAAAACTTTGCACGGGATTAACAGGGAACATGAACGGTGATGAGAAACGACGAACAGGACAGATTAAGGGGGCCCACACCAGCCACCTAAGCGGGTCAACGCTTAGAGTGTGCTAGTTAATCGAGCCCTTACTTTACTCCAAAGACCATTCTTAAAATAACGTTTATTATTTTAGACATTTAAAAATATAATTAAGAAATCGGGATAATTTTTGATATTTTAGTAAACTTAAAGCCATAGGGAAAATAAGATTTAACGGTCACAAATTTATATTTTAAGAGACTTTAGATACTATTATTAATACATATTAATATAAAATTTAAATTATTTAATTGTTCATACAATCTTAATGTCTTGACATTCTTTAAAATAATCTATAATTAGTAGTCGCATGCACATGCATGCAACAACCAGCCGATAGGGGCAAATGGCTATTAGTAGGAAGCAAGAAACATAATTTTTTGTGGAATGCAATTGTGAAATATAAACAATCAATAATATTTGCAATTGTTTGATTGAGTCGAGAAAGAGAAAGCGTGTTAATAAGCCAATATGAAATAATGTGAGGTTAGTTCATATCTCACAGGCTATCCATGTGAGATTAAGAACCATTTGCATAAAACGAGAAATTGAACTTTGCGTTTCCACATAGAAATTTATTTGCGTTTCCACATAGAAATTTATTAGTTGAAAATTGATTATGAAAATGTAAAATAAAAGCATAGGTCATGTTGAACAAATCTTATTAGTTGCAATGTATCCATTAATTTTAATTTTAAGCAAGTAATCATCAATAACTTTATTTTTATTTTTTATTAATATGTAGTATTTAATAATTTTAGTTACAATAGTTATTTAAAATTGATTTTAATTAATAATCTTAGGAATATAGTAAATTAATTCTCAACAAATACAACTTTTAAAAAAATTATTGTTAAAAAATTACAAGTGTAAAATTGAATAAAATATATAAATTTTTAAATAATAATTTTTTTAACAACAATAATTTCTCTCCAAAATTTAAGGTATGAGATAATTTTATCTCTATTTTAGTTTTATATTTATTAGATCTAGATGCATATTTATATGTGATATTTTTGTCTAGGTTAATCAATCAATTGATTGATTATTATTTAATTATGTTAAGATACACATGCATACAAATACATGGCAGAGTTGAAGTTGTGGATTAAATAATATTTATGAAAAGTATGAAAGCTTAAAGGATTCTCCTTTTTTAAAGAGTTATTACCCATGCCTTTAATTACTAATATTCAATTAAAAAGTATTCTTTAAAAAAGTTAGTCGATAACTTTGGGTATGACATATTTTTGAAAAAAGAAAGATGTTTAATATTCAATACTTTTTATAATTAGTATTTAGTCCATAATTTTGAAAATAAAAGCATTCTAGTATGCATGTGATTTATGGGTTAGTGGTAGTAAAATAAAATGGAGACAAGTAGAAAGGATTCAAAAGTAGTCAATTAAAAGGAAATTAAAAATAAAAATATCAGTTTTTTATGAATTGCTTCATAGTCCAATTGAAGATTCAGTCACACCATCTTTGATCCATAACAAATAAACAAATCTCATGAAAAGAAGAATGCGATGACACAATATACATATTTTTCATTGTTAGAATAAATGAATAAAAGGTATGCCTTGTTTTGAGGTGATGTGACCAAAGTCTCAAGTGCTTCCCCACCACTTGCTATGACATGAGAAACATGTTATTATAGACTATGTTTCTGGAAGCCAAGTGTATACAAGGATTTGTGTACACATGTATCTATGAAACAAGAAATATATGGCGTTAAAAGCAAAAGCACAAAACCCATGCTCGTTATCCTCCTTGCCATATTGGCATCATGGAGCCTCGTGGACTCCAGCCAAACCCCCGAGCAAGAAAAGTATGAAACGTCCACGAGAAATTCATGGAGTTCCATCATACATCACACAATAACAAAGTTGGAGTTTCATATATGATCTGTCATATTGTAGTGTTTTGTTTGTTGTGGTAACTTTTTAAAAAATAGTTATCATGATTTTTGAATGCTTTTGCATGCTTTAGCCTAGTTCCTGAAAATAGAAGACAGGGGTATGTTAGTGGACGAGCAAGCAAAATAAAAAAGGAAGCATAAAAAGTGAGTAAGTATATGTGTAAAATCAATATAGACAATCTGAAACTAAAAATAATCAATAATATTTACAATTGCTTCACCGAATCTATTTATTGATAATGGAAAAGTTGTGTACTTACATGTACTGTTGATGGTGTTTAACAAGGGCGAGCAACATTGGATTGAGTTTTTGGACCATTAAAGAATTTGAAATAGACAATTTACAATACACTTATTTTCCTGGATGTCTATTGTATCTATGCAACATTATAAAAGAAATAATATAGATATACAATAAAAGAGGTTAGCATTATCTGTTGTAAATAGAAAGAGATGAAATGAAATATTTTGAATACATGGTGGAATATATAGAAGAGTGTATAATAACTAAAAGGTGTATCTAGCTTCACAAACATATATATTGATATAGAGCTTATTTAAAAGACTTTTTACATACAATTGTTTATGAAGATGACAATTTTGCCTAAAGTTATAACAACATTTATATTATGCAATTCTAAATGCATTTATATAAAAAATACAATTTCAATCTAAGGAAGCATATAGTAAAAATGGTCATCGAATGGACAAGCCAACTATTACATAGTTTAGCAATTGTTAGATAATGAACAGTTTGCTTTGTGGAACTAGGAAAAAGAATATCATAAAACATATTGATACAACACAAGCAATCTATGTAACAGTTGGCTTGTCAATTCAAAATTCAAGCAACATTATTTGGCACTAAATATTATAGACAAAATATAGAAATTGTAAAAGAACTATTAGAAAAACACTTGAGAATCACAGGTAAATGCCAACTGTTATGTAGATTGCTTGTCTTGTATCAATATGTTTCATGATATTCTCTTTTTCTCATTTGTTTGAAGCTGCCTATAACAATAGGTTCATTGTCATAGTTTAGCTCTTGTATTCTTCATATCTTTGCCCAGGCAATTTCCGCTGGGTTTTTTTTTGCCAGCCTAGCCGTGAATAGAATTTCTCAACACTGAAAATCAATAATCACTGATGGCCGACAACGAGTTTCCCAGGGTTGTCTATGACGACATTGATTTTGCTAAGTACGTGGGTTGGTAGTGGTGGAGCTTGCTATGTTGAGGCATGGAAGCAAAATGGTAAGTGATTGCTCGCGTAAGGGTTAAGGCATCTTGGCATTGTTGTACGATGGTGTGGGAGGAAGTAAATGCAATATTCAATGTTGCAGTGTGGGAAAGTATATTGTTTTTGGTTGCATTGTCAAATGAGTCACTGAGGTGTTGGTTTGATAGCAGAGTATTGGAAAAATAGTCACCAACGTCTCCATTTGATAGTAGGTTGGAGGGTTTTAACACTAATGTGGTCTAAAATGTGGAAGAAAGTATATTGATTAAGGTGCATTGTCGAAAGAGCCATTGTGGTGTTGGTTTCATAGCAGACTATTGTAAAAATTGTCGTCTTCGACTTGGTTTCTATTTCGTAAATGACTACATTTTTTTCCTTTCTGGTTATTGGTTGTTATATGTTCCCATGTTTCACAAACACATTTGTGCATATACATCTTATCCATGCAATGCAAATATAAGCTCTTGTAAAACAAAATCTATACTGATATATATGTTTGTGAAGTTAGATGCATATCTTTAGTTATTATATAGTCTTCTATAGTTTGCAGAATCAAGCTTTGTGGATGGGTCTCCAGTTCAAACAAATGAGAAAAAAAAAATCATGTTCAAACATATTGATACAAGATTCAAGCTACGTTCTTTGGTAATAAATATTGAAGACAAGTAGAGAAATTGTATAAGATGTGTTAGAATGATTAACTTATTGTTCATGTCTTACACTCTTTGCTTATTGTTCCTTGTTATATGTTTGTATCTTTGGTGCTATACCCATTTTGGAGACTTCAAAGAGATTATGGCTCTATATGGATGGATAAATTACAATTAAATCTTCTTTCTTTTATCAAAAAATATGGTTAGGGTTAGTAATTTTTTTGCTAGGTTCATTTATTGTTTGTAGTTATCTATGTGCATCTTTGGCGTTATACCCATTAACATAGAAGCAATTGTAGATTAACATAGGAGTAATTGAATATATATATGCAGAGGGTTAGCATGAAAGCATGAAGATATTAAAGATAAAATTAGTTTAGTGGCTATTAAGTGTTATTCTAATAACTCTTTTACAATTTCTCTATTTGTCTATAATATTTAGTGCCAAGTAATGGAGCTCAAATTTTCAATTAAGTCTGTCGCGTTATACCATTTTGTGCAAGTTATTTCTACACATTGGCTTTACGAGTTATATTTAATGTGGGTTTACTACCAAAGAACGTAGCTTGAATTTTGAATTGAACGAGTTATATTTAATGTGGGTTTTCGATCATTTGTCATTTACCTAGATGATTCTTAAGTATTTTTCTAATAGTTCTTTTACAATTTCTCTATTTGTTTATAATATTCAGTGCTAAATAATGTAGCTTGAATTTTGAATTGACAAGCCAACTGTTACATAGATTATCAATATCCACTTCCCCATAACAAACTGTTCATTATTGTAGTTCACCTCTTCTATTCTCCATGTTCACTATCGTAGTTTACCTCTTCTATTATCCATATTTTAAAGTTCTATTTAATGTGGGTTTTTGATCATCTGTCATTTTCTTGTGATTCTTAAGTATTTTCCTAATAGCTCTTTTACAATTTCCCTATTTGTCTATAATATTTAGTACCAAATAATGTAGCTTGGATCTTCAATTGACAAGCCGACTATTATATATATTGCTTGTTTCAATATGTTTCATGATATTCTTTTTTTTAGTATCCCATAACAAACTGTTCATTATCGTTATCATGAAACATATTGATAGAAGACATATAACATGTTCCATCCAAACAAAATAACCACGATAATTAACAATTTGTTATAAGGAGCTTCAAATAGATGAGGAAAAAAGAATATCATGAAACATATTGGTACAAGAAAGCAGTCTATGTAATAGCTGCAAGAGGTATTAGAATAACACTTAAGAATCACACATAAATGACAAATGAATGGAAACCTTTGGCTTGCTTTCAATTTTTTTGGTCTGTGTATGTTTTTCTACCTCTCTTAAAGTTCTATTTAATTTGGGTTTTCGATCATCTGTCATTTACTTATGATGCTTAAGTGTTTTTCTAACAGATCTTTTACAATTTCTCAAATGATAGATGATCTAAAACACATTTTAAATAGAACTTTAACATATGGAGAATAGAAGGTGTAAACTACAACTATGAATAGTTTGTTATACAGAGCTTCTGCTGTACAAAATGCATATAGCACCAAAAATGAACAAAGATAACAAGGAACAATAACTAGAGGCTAAAAAACATACATAGGCCAAAAAAATAGAAACCAGTCGAAAGGTACAGGTCAATGTTATGTTTGATGAAGAATACAAGAGCTAGACTATGACAATGAACAACTTGCTACAGGCAGCTTCAAACAAATGAGAAAAGGAGAACCTCATGAAACATATTGATACAAGACAAGAAATCTATGTAGTAGTTGGAATTTACCTATCGAACCGTATTTGTTTGAAATTTCTACCGAGATTTTCGTCAACCCAGTTGTGAATAGAATTTCTCAGTGCCTATAGATAATTTTTTCCATACACTGAAAAGATAACTGTAGGAACATGGACAAATGTAATGTGTACAGTAGACTATGTTTATTGTAGTAAAGTGCATGTAAGAATTTGTGCATGCATGTATATATATATAGCAACAAATATATGGAGCCTATTTAGCGATGCAAGAAGAAAAGGGTTGAATGTATAACTTAGTAAAATGTAAATTTATAAGAAAAACCTTGTTTATACTTACAACTATGGTCATCTTTCAGGTACCAATTGTCCCATCTAGATGGGTTTCATATCTCCTTGTCCATCTATGCTTGCATTGATTCCAACATAATATTACTGCAAAGCAACATTTTATTTGAATATATCAAAATATGTCTCTGGTTATATGTGTATGGAACGAAAAAAAGACATTGCAAAAAAACTTACAACAACAATAGGAGGCCAACCGATGTAGATTACGGAGCACAATAGTTGTAAAACCCTCGAATCTAGTATCTAACAGAGGTGGATGGTAGGATTTTTTAATAGTCTACTATCAAAGCAACACCACAGTGCCTCATTTCACAATGCAACCAAAACAATATACATCCTCATACTACAACAGTGAATATTGAATTTACTCCCTCCCATGCCATTGTACAACAATGCCAATATGCATCAACCCTCACATGAGCAAATACTTACCATTCTGTTTCCGTTGATTGAGGCAACCAACTCCACCACCACCAAACCACATGGTCAACAAACTCCACTATTGTTGTAAACAACTTCGGGCAACCTGTCGTAAATTGCATGGAGTCTTATCATATATTAGACAAAAATACAATGTAGACAAGACTATATATTTCTGAATGCAATATATAGGAAGAGCTAAATAGTGAAATGCTCAAAAGAGAATTATGTAGATCAACATTTTCCAGCTATTTGAATCAAATAAAACTAATTGAAAAGCTAGCAAGAACACATAAGAATATGTGCAAGCAAAGCATGAAGGACAAATGACAAAACTTAGGGTATATAGGCACAAAAAATGGAAAACAAAACATAGTTGTGGAATTTTAAACTTATTAGTTGAAAATGCAACACAATTTTTTTGAAAATATTTCTAGAGTATGTGCATATATAGTTTAATATACTGGAATGTTGAAAACATGTTACTAGCTTATAGCACTTTTGGCCTCTACTTATTGTTGGTTGGTATCTCTATGCATCTTTGACACTTAATGTTGTTTGTATGTGCATATATATCAATTTGTAGTAGCTGCAGCTGTATGTTTAGAGTACTGCATGTTAAAATCGGTTGAAAGAGAATTGTAGGTATCCTAATAAAGAATTGAAATCATGGAATTTAAAGAAACTTGAAAAAAAAATGGATAGTTGGAATATACAGAAGAGTGTATTCTTCTAAATGCCATATACAAAAAGTATGAAACAACGAAATGTTGAAAGGAGAAGTGGGCAGATTAATATTTATGGGTGCGTATTTGCATAATAAATTTAACGAAAATTGTATTGCTGAAGGTACAAAAGATAGTAAACAGGAAGACAATTATCTTTAATGTGCAAGGCTAAAGAGGATGGAAAGCATTGAATAAACATGGGCAATTTAATGTGGTAGTAAAACTTAGAGTATATAGGCACAAAAAATGGAAAGCAAAGCATAGGTGCATAATTTAAAACTAATTAGTCAAATACAACACAATATTCTTGAAAATGTTTCTAGAATAGTTGAATATATATTTTAATAGACTAGAATGATCAAAACATGCCACTGACTTGTACAAGTTTTTCCCTCTGCTTATTGTTCCTTGGTATCTCTATGCATCTTTAGCATTATACCCATTTCAAACACATGTTATTACTTGGTATGTTTTTGTAAAATTAAACTCAAAATCATTCAAAAGAGGATAGTATATATGGTGTGGAGCCAATGGGAGAATAAATATCTCAGAACCCTTTGCCATAATTCAGACACAAGGCGGGGACAAAAGCATTTGGCGGGGGCTGGAGTTGTTCCAACCGCGCCTCTTCACTGCTACGTCAAGCAGTGTATTTGTTGTTGCATAGTCTGAAGTATCTCTCAAATGAGAATGTTGGATCAATGCAGAGTCTTTCAATTGATTTAACACGAGAGATAACTGTAAATTTTAACCCCTACCTTGCTTTGTTGCCTATGTTTATCGTTGCTCTGTCTAATGTTAAGCCTTGTGCTTTATGTATTGTGATTTCCCATGCCATGGTAAGTGGAATTTGTGTTCAACTACCTCAGGTTATAGTTGGGATGGGGATGTCTCTTGGGTTTTGTGGGTCCCATGGTGGGCCAATGTAATTTTGGAAGTAGGCAACAACATAGTCAAGTGGATCTAGCATTTTGCAATATGCATTGTACACAATAGCTATAACAAGACCAATAGATCCATTGACTAGGCCAGCTTGAATCCACAAATTTTTTGTTAGCATCACCTATTCACCAACACAAAGCAATAGTTCTGGGAGAAGTTGGTCATCATCTCCATAATCAGATGTCTTTTACTATGCTACTCGAGCAGTGCTAATGGCTATGGGCAGGTTTAATTGTTTGATCATTTTTTTATTATGGAATGCGACTAAGTCATTTGTGGAAAACAAATGTGTTGCAACATCAAATTTTTCTCTTTCTATGGGTGAGAGCATTTTATTTGTTTGTTTCATAAGCTCTTCCCAATCATCGTGGAGAGCCTCACCATTTATTATATGGAGAAGGATTGCCTGAAACTTTTGTTGGGTAGGACTATCTCCTTGTTGGTAGAAAATAGTGTCCAATGTTATCAAGACTATGAAAGTATGCCATAAGGCTACAACCGATGAGCGTGAAGCATAAATAGGAGTATCCATGACCGGTGGAAACTGGGAAAGATCACCAACAAGGATGATAGAAACACCACCGAATGGTTGCCTTTGCTTATCGGGGAATGCTTAGCGCAACCGGCTATCTATTTTGAGTAGCAACTTCAGGCCTAGAAAACTCCTTTCATCTATCAAAATGTATTTGAATATATTTAAATTGTTCTTGGAATATTGTCAATGGTTGGCCTTGCAAAGGATTCATATCCTTTATGGGAATGTAGAGGGCTGTATGGATTGTGGAGGCACATATGTTGTAGGCAACAACACCTGTAGGGGCCAATGTGAGCAGCGAGCTATTGCATCCAGTAGTAGAGGCGTTTATTTGTTGTCTTATACAATTTATCAAAAAGGATTTATCAGTGCCAGCTGTTCCTTGAATGATCATATGGAGAGGGCCTTTGGGGGAAGGTTGCATGTGTTGGATTGGATGATTTGAAGAGTTAGTTGCTATTTTGGTGAAAGCTGATGGGCTGATGTATTTACAGGCAAGGATTGTATCATAGCTTGCTCACGTTGTGCCTTGGCCGATGGGATGAACTGCAAAGCAATATTATGAATTTTTTCAGGCACATGGTTTGTATTCCATGAATGGTTAATATCAAAGTCTCACCTACCCAACAACTGGAGCTGATTTATACTAAAGTTAGTAGTAGCACCAAGTTGAGACAAAACTTCCCATTCATATTCATCCATAGAAGGTTGATGGTTCAAATCATCACTATCACTGCCATGGTGTTCTTCAATGGTGGATGCAGTTGGAATTCTATTAACATGCCAATGATGATAACCAGTTGTTTTAAAAACTTTCCAATTTTGTTTTATGTCTTGTTTAGTAAGACCTATATTTGTGTGTATGTTTCAGAAAGGTTTGTATAACATAAGTTCAGTCCAACAAAATGTGTTAAATATTTTTGTATCTTCGAAGGGAATAGTCTTTAACAAGGGGTACATAAGAGTAATTTCAAGCCCTAGTGTCTCAATTTCCATTTCTCCTTTTTGCACTGGTCTGAATGTGTATATAAGCGGACCTAGTCAATTAGGGATACAACACCCAAATTTGGAGGCCTTTGCATATAGCAATGAATATAATTTGTTGGCAGGCCTTCATTAACATCATTTTTATTTAAATACGGAACCATGCCTTTTTTCCAAAATTCAAGCAAACATATTGTTGACTTGAAGTGACAAGGGGCAATTTCTGTAACATATGGCACATCGCTTGCGCAGAGATGTCAAGCTCCAAAAGAATGTTCATCATGAATTTTTGATATGCAAGCAGTGCTCTATCCTCAACTATATTTGTATTTGCAATTCTTTTCAACATATCAAGGTAATTTTTTCATTTCTTCTCAGATTTAGCTGCATATTTAGAGATATAATTTAATATAATTTTCCTAGAAACAACTGGCTGGCAGTCAAAATTGGCATGCTAGATTGCAAGCATAGGTGGGCTATGAATATTTAAGAAATCATCATTTCTTGTTGGCTTCTAGGATTTGTTAGATTCAACATCAGATGTTGATGTAGAGGTAACTTGCTGCTGCTAAGATGCTTTATATCGGCATTGTAATTGCTCTCATTTTTTCCTTAAACAAGTATATTTAGAGCATTTTGTGTGTCTTTGAATTGTATTTAGCAACTTTTCATAATCTATGATTGGATCACTGGAATGTATATGGCTTGTGGAAAGTAAGTATGAATTTTCTTTAGAACATCAATACATTCTAAGCAATCTTTGTGCAGGGCAATGTGGATTCCAAGCTGAAACATATCTATCAAAAAAGTTCCTTGCCATGGTAACATCATGGTGATTGGGCCAATCAAGAGTGTCCATGTTTGGGGCTTCTGGAAGCCATAAAAAACCATGCACATGTGTGGAGCCACGATGCTACCATTCATATCTATACCAATAATATTTTGCGTGCAAAAGCTTTTCAATCACCTCTTCACGAAAAATTGAGAATCTATGATGTAGATATAAAGATGTTATATGTGGATTTTGAATAACACTATCTATCAAGGTCTTTGTTGAAGGTTCCATCGCTAAACGAGCCACATAAGAGAACAAATTTTGTAGATTAGGCTATTTTGTGTCTACATAGCTCAAAGTGAAAAAAAGGGTAGGTATCCCAAGTTTTTCAATCATTGCAGATAGCTGGACCCAGAAAGAGTTCCAAAAAGAGCGAGTCCCACACAACGATGCACCAAAACACATTAACTGCTCTACTATTTGGTCATCAGGAGCAACTTGAAGTCATTCACTGTAATGCCCAAAATTTCACACGAAAATACAATTAAGGATAGAACACGAATTTCAAATTTCGTTCACTTATGCTTGCAAAACTCTCAAGGTTTACTACCAACGCAAGAAATATAAGAAGGCAAACAACTTTCGACTAGACATAAACTATAATTCTTTTAGATAGGTAACTAAAGTGCCTAGACCATCTTGGTTGAGGCTCAAACGGAGACGGGAGTTCACATCACCCAGACAGACTTGATTAGTTATGTTAACTCATCGATAGACATAGACTTTGTTCAAGTCCCAAGTTATCCAAATAAAATATATAACAATAGTAAGTTCAAACTTCATAACAAGAGAACAAGCCTAGGGGCTAGACCTAATTCCTCGGGGGCTTGTCTTTGACGGCCTTGCCTACGTATATATTTCGCAGAGGAACCGTAGTTCGACCATTGGACTTTAATCATCATGGTTGGATAGGAAGGGATTTGAACCACTATGTTAAAAAGATGTCCTAACATCAATCCCGTTCATAACATCAACTCACACAACAATGGTCGTATTAACAACTCAAAGGAAGACTCTTAAACAAATAGGCCTCGATTATAAATATTGGGCTAATGCCAATGGACGACTTCCTAGTTAACCATAACTTAAGTAATATTTAATAAATAATACATTGGGGGTAGTTTTAAATACATACAAATCATAATATTTCCCTCTAGTGGGAGTTACCATTGACACATAAGACCCTATTACATTCATGGAACATATTATCTATTTGGTTTTCATATCTATCAATAACTATTTAATAATATTTATCACATCAATAGAGAATTTGTAGATATAGTATAAATGCTAATGAGAAAACTATTTTGATAACTAGAGAATTATAACAACGCGTTGATTTAATTTTATTCAAGATAACTTTAATATTGTTAGCTAAGGCAAAATGGAATAAAATCAAGACAATGAACTATGGAAAGTTGACATGCTGCTAAATATATGTTATTACTCTTCCACTACCAATGTATTGTCAAAGGTTAAAATACTAATCTAATGCCATAAAATATCTCAAATTTCATATTCAAATTATTTTATCTTCGTCCTCCCCTATGAATCCCAAAGATATAAATATTAAAATTAAATATAATTAATGCTTTACTAATTATTTTTCTTAAAATATAATTACATAGATATTTAATATTATATAAAAGAAAAATATTCATTCATTTTACTTTACTCATATAATTACTAAATAACATCAATAAAAGAAACTATCCTTTACATAATATTTTATCCAATAAATATTCTCAAAAAAAGAAAAAAAAGAAAAATCATCTAAAAATAGGTGAGATATTATCTAACCCTCTTTTTCCTTATTTAAAGTTAAAGAAGTACTTTTCTTTTTAGAAAGATTTAGGGGCATGTAATTTTATTCCCAAGTCTTTAGGCTTTAAAAGAAAAGCTTTCCCTTTTTTTAAATAAAAGCTAAAAGAAAGAATCACGGGAAAAATAAAGCTTAAGAAAAATATAATTTCATCATGATGTAAAAGCACGGGTTTTCCCATTGATTAGAAAATAAAATCCTTTCAATTGATTTCTTACTGTCAAGCGATAAATCTCAAGCATGATAAGCACATACCAACTCAGAGATTCTGGAAATTGCTCTCTAGTCGTGCTCAACATATGGTAGAGGGTTTTGCAACGAGAAATTTACATGTATTGAGGAGAACAATTGTGCCATGGCAGGAAAAGTTCAAGAGAGAGCAGATTTGGGTTGAAGGTTTGAGATTTCACTGGAGAACCATGCAATTGTTAATGTAAGAAATCACATTATAGCATCTACTTCGAATGGATAGTTTAATGGTAACATGCAAACAAAGATTTGTAGGAATCAGGAGGAAAATGTGCATAAGTAGGCGTGGTTTGGATTGAGAATTCTCTGCCACTACAATTAATGAGAAATATAGAAAGCTTTGATTCAAAATATCGCCTACAGTAAGGAAATAATTAGACTATAAGTGATGTTCGAGCATAAAAGAAACACATTTTCCTTCCTTTGAGGCACCATCAAAAGGAATAAAATTTATCACTGGTTTTCATATTGCCTCCTTCTGGGGTTTACAGATCTTATTTTATAGGATATTGTGGGGTTAATATTATTGTTTGTTGGATCTGAATTGACATTTCACGCACCACCTACAACACATTTCCCTATCACCGGCCTTAAGGACTGATTATAACCCAACGCTGGTCTGAGGGAGAGCTTATTGCCATTTTTGTAAGACATTTCTGGATCTGTGTATAGGATTTGATTGTTTCTTCTTTTTTTTTTCTGTATAAACAATATCCATCTACTGCTACTGTTTTCTGATTTATCTCAGTGTTGATAGACCTTTTAACAGTAAGGGTTTATCACTGTGCTGTGATTAAGTATGCAACGTTTTCTAATATAGGACCTTGAATTGATCTTCAATAACACATTTTTTTTGTTTTGTTTTGTTTCAGTATTAATCTAAAAAGGATAATTTGTTTATGGTTAGATCCCTTTCCAGTTTAGTGTTTGAATTCTTAATCTAGTCGTCTTCTTTTTTCTTGTGTATTTTACATCTATAAATCAGAAATACAAAACAAATACAAATATTTGAAATCACAAAAAGGAATAGAATCATTTTCTGGGTATCCCTTAATGAACACCACCAAGATTAAAACAGCAGGAGTAATGCTTTCACTTACACAAACAAAAATTGCTTTGGGGTGGCATAAGGCTCAGCGTAATATGATCTACTTACAAATAGATTCAAAGTAACAATTAAATAAATAGAATCATTGAAGCTAACACATTTGTATGGATCTAAACGTACAGTCCAATGTCACAAATGAACATAATATGCATTTATTTTAATATAGGATGGTCGTGAGATCCTACTTGACAGTGCTACACTTGGCAAGGGAATGAGGGATCAAATAGATGAGATAAGTTCCCACAATAGCTTCATTGAAACAGCCTTTTTATAACAGTTCTAGATATTCCATTATCAACCCTCCATTAAGAATAGACCTTTGAGTCTAGTCTATTCTCTATGTGTTTCAGCATTATCTTCATTCTCGTTGTCCCATAGAACTCATTAGTTCCTCCTGCTCAAAGAGCATTTGATAAACTTAAATACCCTTACCATGATCCCCTTTACCCAGTCACTAAGACCATCTCGGTTATAATACTCCTGCAAGAATTCTGAATTCTTGCATTCAGATAACAGGTTCCCTCCTTGAAATGATACATTTCACTCAACTCTCCTCCCTAAAAATTTGTCAACCTACTTTTAATTGATTGTAAAACTCCCCATCATAACATCGCACCTCCCCTCTTCAATGCAAGTTTCAAACTTCATGTATAAGCCATCATTCCCCAACTTCAATAAAACTACTGCATTTAAAACAAGTGGCTATCACTGGCAGATTCTAGGCTGCCTCCTTCGTCACGTTATCACCCTTATGCGAGCTACCCCCACATGCCACTAAAGAAAATGTCAGAAGAAATGACAAGGTGTGCAGATTGTTTAACCATTTCTATCAAATCTGTGACAGGTATTGATAGTTCTTCCGTGAAATGCATTAATGGAGAAACCTACACCACCACCCTTATTTAATGTATCTAGTGAACGGTTACCTTACAGCCATGCCTATGTGTAGATTTATTTGTTGCCATGCATTAGGATGCAACCCAATCCTATTTTCCACTCAATGTCTTGTCAATGCTTCAATAATTCTTAAGATTTAAACGCAGACCCCTTCACAAAATAGCACTCAAGTAAGTTTATCTTTCAGTCATGACTTTGTAATTGGATATTTCAAGAACACCTCCTTTGTACTTGAGTGTAAGTATGCCTATTCAATAAACACCTGTCTCTTGCTAAATGGATTCCCACTTATGTGGTCTAATATAATATTTAGGGTTCTCAAAGAGTGTAAACATAAATTAATTTCTGCATATACTCTTTTCAAAGCTCAATGAGCACTGATTTGAATACATTATTTTAGGACATAATAATCTCCCTACGAAGAAATGATTGATAAGGTTCAACATGGTCCATGTTATGGGATATTGAACAATTTATTTTTATCAATGCTTATTATAAGCATAAACCACACTATTGACATTCAACTAGGCTAAAAAAAAGAAAAATAGAGACCATACAATACAATATTCACGTAAACATAAACCTTATGATGTATCAAAAAAGAAACAACATGAAATAAAATAAAATTCTTAAACAACACATTTTTCATACAAATTTCAGACTGAAAAAGTTTAATATAACATTATTAATGCAATTAAATTTAAGGCTTCATAGTTCTGTCTGACACCCTAACGTTGGGCCTTACATAATGACTCTAAAACTCTTCATCTTTCTTTATTTACTAGATATCTTAATCTTACTATGTTAAGAAATATTATAGGAATATAATTTGTGGCTTACCTGTGATCACTTCTTACTAAAACCTCTTAGGCTCCACTAGTGACTATAGTCATAATACATGATATGAGGAGCCTCCAATGCATACTATGGGAGACATTCAAGACCTACATGAGCCAAATTCTCAAAAGGATAAGCCACTACAAGTGGGCCTTAGTGACATAGTCATAGTATTCACATGAGAATTTATCTAATCTACTATTAGAATCAAGTGACTACAAGTATAGTAGCACTCAAACACAACTGGATCTTGCATCATCCCATTTGATGCACTATTAATCCACACAGCCGAGTAACATAGGTTCAAATTAAAAGGGGTTGTAACCCTAATATAAAGGGAGAGGCCTTACATTCACATAATGCAGACAAAGTCTTTGGGATTTTGTCTTCCAAATTTGCTTTGAAGAAGACAAAAACAGTTTGTTGACTTCGATGTCTCATTATCAAGTTGTAGAGGATATAGCTAAACCTAACATGTTTGCCAAATCTGTTAGAAAAATATCTCATTAAGTGGAGGGAATATTCATGCAATTGAATTTAAATATTCCTTGGTTGAAGGGAAGTGATGCTCCAGTGGGGAACAATGTTGGAAAAGCCATTGTAAATAAACCTTCAGTGTTGTATTCATTATCATGAGAAGAGCTAATTTCAGGCCAACACAAGATATTCTTCTCCTTTTTTTCAATTTGTAATACCTGTTTGATTGCTTGGAGCTCTTGTGTAGCATTTGGCAAGAAAGGGATAAATGATGAAAAGGTTGAAGAGCCATTTTCATATTCAACAACATTTGTTGAGCTGGTTGATGGCATCAACTCTTCATCGGAAACTTGCTCTATTGTATGCAAGAAATTGGAGACATCAACAACAATATTAGGTAACATATTAAGAGCCTCAACATCAATCTCAACATCATTGTAGTATTTTTCATATTGAATTTTATATTTCAATGCATCCATGGCATGGTGTTTATTAACAATGCATCAATCGACATGAAATTTTTTTTTCAATGCTTGAGATATCTTGAGGAAATCTTATCATGTGACCACTGTATTTAAACTTCCATCCTCTAGCATGGGACACTTGTAAAATAGGAGCCACCCTAGCAATAAGCATTTCTTTAACCTGTGTCATCTTTTTTAGCAAGAATGGTTGTGGGCCTGGGTCCATGCCATTTGCAGAGCTGAAACATTAGGAGCCTTTTTCAGAATAACATCTATCACACGTGGTTGTTGAACTAGATACATGAGTGCACATCCCAATGTAGATTTCTTTGCATATCTGACAAACAACAACGTTCGACAATGCATCTATGCGCAGCAAGAATGGTTTCACCGAAGAAAGGTAACATTCATTGAAAATTTCTTTGAGGTGTTGTTGGTGCACTGGTGCAATGGGGGGATTGATTTGAGATTGTATATTGAACATATCTTGTGATGTTGATATTGGTATGTTTCTATCCAAACTACCATGCATACTTTGGCAACCATGGCAAAGAAGACAATCTGGGGCAAAAGGAGTGGCATTTACCATTACCAATGGGGGCTGCGAGGGAAGATTGATAGGAGGCAGACCTATAGGTGTGCTTGCTGTAGTTAGCCTTTGTTAAAGTACTTTGTACGATGCTTTGCACAAATTTTCTCTTTATGTTGGCTATAGTACAAATGGTTCCGTTGCTATTTTTTAGCCTTTTTTAATTCAACAATTGATTGGGCTGTTGAACTTGAATGTATTGGGACGACCTAGGAATATACATACAAGCTCAACCATATTAGCATATATGAATATACATGTATAACCATAGATATATTTAAAGTAGTAATTAGACATAAACATATAACGAAATATATGTGTATCCTTGTGTATATAAATGTATATCTATGGATGATCACAAGAGGAATAACATGGTTTGAACATTGGAGTATATAGAAAAAAAATATAAAAGTATTTTATAGATTTCCGTGTTAACCATTTTCACTATTTCACTATTGTTATATGTCATGTTTAGAAGAATACAATATTGGATGCACACAACCACTCCAAAGTTGTGCAGCTATGTTGCGCTTTGCATTTTTTTTGTGCCTATATACCCTAAGTTTTCCCTACCCATCAAATTATCTTTGGCCTATCTATTTGGAGTTTCCCACCGGGATTTTCTTTAGCCTAGGCGTGCAAAACATTGCTTGTCACCGGAAATGAATATATTTGGAAGGCAAGTGGCGATTTTCCTAGGGCTGTTCACCATGACGATCCATGGAGGTGGAGTTTGTTGACCATGTGGGATGCTAGTGTTGGAGGGCTAGGCTGCCTAGATAGGCAGAAGCAGAGTGGAAAATGCTTGCTTACATTGTTGCACAATGGCAATGAGCACAACAAGAGGAAGTATACCTTTTATACAATTTATCTATTTGTCTATAATATTTAGTAGCAAAGAATGTAGCTTGAATTTTGAATTGACAAGGCAGCTGTTATATACATTGCTTGTGTTGTATCAATACTTGTCAATAGGAGTAGTTGCATATATATATATGGAGAGGGTCAGTATGAAAGCATAAAGATATTCAAAATAAAATTAGTTTAGTATCTGTAAAGGTATGTTCAATTTAGTGTTTTGTGTGGATGGGACATGTTATATGCTTTTTGTGAACAATATTTTTTTTTGAATGTTATACTACATAAACATACACATACAATTGGCCCTACATATGTATATTTTTTAAATGCACATTAACATAGGAGACATTGCATATATATATATATATATATGAAAAGGTTTAGTATGAAAACATAAAGGTATTGAAGATAAAATTAGTGTAGTAGCTATGAAGGTATGTTTAGTTTTGCTTTTTGTGTGAATAGAACATGTTATATGCTCCTTTTGAACAATGTGTTTACAAATTATCGTAGTTCACCTCTTCTATTCTCCATATTTTAAAGTTCTATTTAATGTGGGTTTTCGATCATCTATCATTTTCCTTTGATTCTTAAGTGTTTTTCTAATAGCTCTTTTAAAATTTCCCAATTCGTCTATAATATTTAGTACCTAATAATGTAGCTCAAATTAGGTGCAACATTGAAGTTATCCATTTTCTTTGCATCCTTCTCAACTTTAGACATGGAATCTACAATTTTTTTTATTATTTGTTGGGTTCTCTATTCTTAGAAATATAATTTGTTTTAAATTCACCATGCAAATATGCACACAACAATGTTAATCTACAAGACTACCTTTCAAAATTTTGGCTGGTTTGCATCCAAACACATGCATTATTCTAAATATACAATTGCAGTTGCTAGAAATTGATCAAAGGTGGCACACACATCTTGTTTGTGTATATATATACATATACATATGTATATATATATATAT